>PVIR01004510.1:40412-78596 GCA_004026965.1 Petromus typicus
AAAAAAAAAAAAAAAAAAAAAAAAGAAAAGAAAAGAAAAGAAAGACAATAACAAACAAAAAGCCCTTGCCTCAGCATACATGTACTATCAAACAGGGAGACAGAACCTTCGCAGACAGCCAAGAGATGGACGGAGAGTGGGAAGAAAAGGAATGAGGAGGTAAAGACTTAAGATGTGCTATGTACATGCGCTAACTCCCCACTGTACAGCAGTCCTCAGTTAAAGAAGAACGGGAACCTACAGTCCCAAATGCGCCCTACACTCTGCCAGATTCTGAAAAGCGCCTTTGAATCTTACTGCGCTGGTCCATGGCGTAGGACCCAGTGACTGGGCTCTGGAGCAGCGCCAGTTCTGCAGCGACAACTGAAAAGGCTGGGACTGTGGCTCGCAGCCGGACAAACAAAGAATCCCAAAGTATCAGAGAGGAAGGGACCTCCGAGGTTTACCTCTGAGGTTTGAAAGGTTTTGTGCTAGAAAGATCATTTTCTGGAATGACAAGGGGTTTCAGCACCTGGAGCAGTTTTGATGGGAAGTGACTTTCAAAGCTCCGCAAGAGGCACTCTTGGGGGCCCGAGCCCCACAGTCCGTGGGTGAGGGGAGCCTTAGCCGTCTAAGTGAGGGGTGCAGAAGCAGGGGCTTCCTTGGACACTGTCCCTGGCAGAAAATGGTCGTAGCCTTATTGTCTGCTGCACGCGGTCATTCTTCTTTCTTACTTAACTGACCAGCTGCACTGAGCATCCAGACACAGCGAAGGCTCCCAGGGCTGACCAGAAATTAGTAAGACTGTTCTCCGGTGGCTTACACTGAATCTAGTCCTGAGAAATGATTTTCCATCTAAATACAGCGCTTATGTCTTTAATTGAGTGGAAAAGAATGGCTCGTGAAATTATGGGTACAAAAAATGCTCTAATAACACTGACAGAATAAGAAGCAGGGAGCATCGAGAGTGGCGAGACAAGGCTGGGCCCTGTAGTCATTTCAGTGTCTTTTTCATTTTGATGTACTTCTCTCACACACTGTTTGAATCCCGTAATGACTGAAAAATCTGGACTTTTCAAATCAAAGAATGATTTCCAATGTATCTAAGGGCTAAAGACTAAAGTCTCCACAATTAAGAGTTCACTCTCGTCGATTTAAATCTTTGTCCATAAAGTGTGCAACTATCTTTGGAAATTATTTTGTGTTGGTCCTTAGTCTTTTAGCATAAACTAGTTTATCAGATGCTTTCCTAAGGGTAGATGTTAAGCCAGAATGTAGGGTTAAGTTCGAGCTAGAATGTCATAAAGATCTGCTGCGAAGGAGTTGAGGGTTGGAGCCATCTTCTTCTGGGTCAGAGGTATGCCTAGGACAGGCAGGGTTAAAAGCAAGGAGGAGTAGCGACAGCAACATGTACTTGGGAAGAGTCAGTCAGGAATAGCACTGCACAGAGACAGAATTAGCAACATAAATAATCCTAGTGTCCAAGAGAGTTTTATTTCTTTTGGGTATCTGAAAAATGCAATATGCTTATTACTTCCAAGGGATATTAATATATCCTTATTTTCAAAATGGTGGAACCCTAGACATTTGGGAGAAAAACCCTAATGACTACTTAGAACAAATGGACTCAGTATAATTAGGGTGATTATGAATGCTTATTTGCCCAGAACAGCCTGGCTGTCCGGTGCAATTTTCTCTCTCTAAAACAGTCGTGTTGTGCATAGGCCACACGCACCCTGGACACCTAGTAATGTGACCACACAAGACTGTGAGCTTTGAACAACATTGTATGCATTTTCATGGCTCAGTTGCATGGTGCTCCAGTACGGACTATGCCTACCACATAGAGTTGAATGGGAACCTGCATGAATCACACTTCACATGCACTTGTGTGGCTCAGCAAGTGAAACACAGCAATTACTACCAATAGTATTTCAATCTACCCTCACATGTGTGCCTGTGAAAACAGTGGGTTATTTTTTTAGGCAGATATATATGTTTTCTTATTTATTAAACTTGGCCTTGTTGCTACTTCTTAAAACAATTTAGTAAGTTAAAATACACAAAAGAATTTTGGTTACTTATGTACACTAACTATGCAATATATTTTATATATTACATGAGGCCCAAGACTATGTTTTTCATTCAGGCTGTCTGTCCGTGCTCTAAAGTATTCCAATTGGGCACTAAAAGAGAAGGCCGCCCTCAGATAGGGATCTCAACCTAAGCGCTACCCTGCTTAACTTCCCCTCAAACCTAACTCAATATTAACAAGAACTTTCAAACAGTACGCCCATGAGAGGGAATAAATAATGAGTAGAAACTTCATATGCTGTATCTATGATGAAGATAAGGTGAAAGCAGGGGCCCCTTGGTATATACTAAAACTAATGAACTTGTGCAGCCAATCTAGACAGTCCAGATTGGGGAAAATATCTTCATTGGTAATAAGCCCACTCATTGCCACCTGCCACTTAGATAGATGACCCAGCGCCCCACATGAGTTTACCCCTGTATATACAGCCACCTGGGAAAGGCTGAGCCATCTGTTTTTTCATTCATGCATGTTTGCAGTACATAACGATTACATTCCTCATGGATAGTTGGTACATGTACATAACACATCTTAATTCTTTTTCATCTTCTTCCTCTCTCCTCCTTCCCCATTTCCACCTCCTGATCCCCTCCCCATTTGAGCCATCTGTTTTAATGTCCTTGAGGAATAAAATAGACAACTATGTCTTATTTTAGAGGAGCACAGGGAACTTTTAATACTCACTCAAAATCATCCAGGTTGTCTTCTTCTTCAGATGAACTTGACTCACGGAACCCCCTTAAAAGAAGCATGAACACAAAATTCAGCCAGCGACAGTCCCTGCTCATAAAGTTTACCCAGTTCCACCCTTTTACATTTCAACTGTCAAGCTTTTCTTTTTGCAATTGGGAAAATATCAGCAAAGTGAAGCAGCCATCACTCAAAAGTGGAGCTTGCACCCAGCTGAATGAGATGGTAGCTCTTCGATACAGGTGGCCTCAGGAGCTCACATTTGTGTTTCAGAAGAAGAGACCACGAAATACATGAAGATTCCTTTAGGGGTGGCTACATTATAAAGCTAAAAGAAATCAAGATGTGTACACTGCTTTTCAGAGGGAAGAGTTATTCATTTCCAGGTTTCTCTCGCACCTGTTAGAGATCTTGAGTCAGGTACATTACTGTCCATGTTCTCACCAGAGTGTGTTGTGGACAAAGGCTAACAGAAAGTGGTGTGAGGAAAATAGCGACTCACAAACCATCAATTCAGCCTTGGAGAAACAAACTACATGGATGATTTTTGCTTTATATTCACCTTAAGTATAACGCCTAGGTGCAAAATGATTGTAAATTTGGTAACTTTCCTACAAATGGAAAAGCAAATGCTGGATGTAAAGCAATATTGGGTTTGATTTACCATGACATCTTTGAAGTGCTGTGATTTATGTTTCTTTCCATTTGGTTGCCCCATGCAAGGTCTTCACTGCTGCAAATAAAGACATGTTTTGCACACTTATCAATTTATGCTTAGAAATGCTACAGGCCAAGAGTAATTTTGTTCACATATGCTTTAGCTTTTAGACCCACACATTTAACTTGGTTTGGATATTTAAACTAATACATTATTTTCACACTCTGGTCCTTTGGGAAACCTCAACAAAAAGCAGTAGTGCAGTGACATTTTAAACAAAACACAATTGTCAATAATGGCTTATAATGACCCCAAGCAATAGGCAACTGACATTAAGAAATCATCTTGGTTAGGTTTGTTCCAGTTTTCATACACATATGTAAGTGTTTTGTCACTTACAGATTTTAAGTAAATTATTTTCCTCTTTGTTGTGATTGCAATAAAAAGTCTAACAAACTGGACATAGATGGATCCGTAGGATTTTCATGATCCTCTGCTACCCATCATTTTATCCCTTTCATTCTGGATATGAAGAGCATGAGGAAGCGCCTACCTCCCAGAGTCCAAAGATTGTTTTATTTGGAATGTAGACACTATTTCCTGTTTGCCTTCATATCAGGATTCTTTTTCAAATCCATGGTTCACAGGGACAAGCTCTGCTGGCAAGGAAGAGCTTCTCTGGCTCCACTTTCCCAAAAAGCTTTGACCACCAGAACAGCCTTTAGGCTTCACTGCTACGAAAATTCTTATTTTAAAAGGCTAAGTGATTTATTAAGCCTTCTTGTCTTTAAGAGATCGTGGAGAGTGGCAACAAACAAGGTATCATTTAGTTTACCTATTCAGACGAACACTGTGTAGCTAGCAAACAGAAATAGGTTGCCCAGCAGTGTGACGGCACTTTATAGTAAGTGTACTGACCGGTGAGCTTCCAGACTGGCAAATTTTGTGTTATGTGTATTTTAGTACAATTAAAAGTAAAATTTAAAAATCAGACATATCCGTTTGTTTCAAGTGGGAAAGATGTCAAATGAAGAGAAGTAAGAGGCAAAGAAGGCTATGTAGCAAGATGACAGCATATACATAGAAAAAATGTAAAGGAATATACACAGAATATTGTACAATATTAAAATGATTTAATGGAAATGTGGATGATTTTACTCATTAGAAAAAAGATTAAGTTATCTCACATATGGGCCGGGGATTTAGCTCAGTGGTTCCGGCGCCTATCTTGCAAGTGCAAGGACCCGGGTTTGATCCCTGGAAACCACATACAATACTGGGAGTGGAGACTCACCCCAGCAGCAACCAGTACCACATACTATAGTGCCGGGCGTGGTGGCTCACGCCTGTAATTCCAGCAGACAGAGGCAGGGGGATTGCTATGATGTGAGTTTGAGGCTGAGCTCAGGGCCAGCCTGAACCACAAAAAAGTCAGACCCTGTCTCAAAAAAAAAAAAAAAAAAAAAAAAAAATTATCTCACATAAAGACAGGGAGAATGACAGAAATGCATTACCTAATGCTTGAACTAGAATCATGGCCGCATTTTAAAAATTCAAGCTGCACGAAGACCTTTCAGCAAGTGTTACTGTTTACTCCCAGATACAATGTTGCTCATGCCAATAAGTGAGTGATCAATGATTCTGAAAATAAATAACTAGGCTTCTGAGGTTCTAGGGCCAAATTCAAGGTTGACTTTAAACCTAAGAGAATGTGAAATCTAAGGTCTTATCAACAAGTAATTGTCATCTGTCCTCCTTCCTCCAAATGTAAAAGCTGATACACTTCTGTTGTTAGTAACCAGCTCCTGAATCTGTGCCTTACCGCGATGTATTAAAAAGATTACTTATCAATAAGTAATTCTTTCAGGAAGTTTTAAAAAATCAAAGCTAATTCCCTAAATCCTAATGAACAAAGCATCAACTTTTGAAATACAAGATCTGGTTATCCAAACATCAACACCTCTGGAACAATCTCATATGAATGAGCAGTCCTTCCTAGTTACTGGAACACTGACCAGTCATTTATACAACGCACCTCCCTTAGTGAGTGACTGGGCTTTCTGTTAGGGAAGGGACCTGGCCCAAAGTTAACATGACATTCACTCATGTTTCTACACATTAAGTTTACTGGTATATTTTAGGTACACATTATGATCACTGAATAGTTTCTCTGGTATGAGAAACTGCAAGTGTAAATGAAGACAAAAATGTATAACAGACAATGTGAAATAGGTCATTCATTCTCTTTAGAGCTGGGGTTTTGTACTTACCCTTTCTATATAAATGCTGAGCTTCAAGTGAAGAAATGTCACCTGTCCCCGCTCATGTACCAGGTATAGATTAATATGGTTAGAGTCTAGTTCCATTTTGCACTTACAAGACCTACACGTTCTTAAACTTGGTAAAAATCCAGAAGGCTACACTTACATTCTTTCAAGTTCCATATGGCCTTGTGGTTGTATCATTGGTACAGTGAGGCATTTGCTTTAGGTAAAAATAGTTAGAATGGAAAGAATAAAAGAATAAGAGAGTGAGGGAGAAAACAAAGAAAAGACACGTGATGAGTCAGCTCTGCACTTGCTGTGCAGAAAGACAGACGATAGTACCCTAGAGGGAGGGTGATGGCTGAGTGAGAAGATGGCGGACAACAGGCAGCGGCCAGTGGTGAGGGGAGGGAGATCTGAGGCAGCAAATAAGGAAGGGAAACCACTCCATTCTCTCCACAAGATCATTTTATAACTGAATTCAACATTCAACATTCTGCAGCAAATGTGCGGCGTACTCAGGGCTAGACCCTGGAGACATAGACCATTTATGTACTGTCCTCAAAGGGTTTCAGGTAGACAAACATGAAAAGAATGATCAACTGAGCTCACTGTAAATACTTTTATGTGAAAGATATATTTTAAAGATTCTGTATTCTGGAATGTGTGGTTATTTGGGGGTAAGTGGGAACAGAAGAGGGAAGGAATAAAATCCTCAAGTATCATTTAATGTTGGATCAAAAAATCTAAAAGGAAAAACTATGCTACTCAGGCCCAGCAGAACCACTCTGTTTCCAAGTCGAACGACTGAAGACCTGTGCATTTGCTCAGAGCACACCCCATCAGCAAACATCTGCATCAGCAGCTTTCAGACGGAGGCGCAGGGCAGTGGGGAAATGTCTGCTCTATGTGCTGGGTAGCCAGTCTCAAAGGTGGGATTTACCTTTTCGGTTTTCTTACTTGCCACCAGTCAGGGCAATCTTCCCGTGGAATATACCGCATGTTGACATTTGGCTGGGAGCCATAACTTTTCTTTGAGTCGCTGTCATACTGGAGTAGAGCAGTACTTGAAGATGGTGCATCCATTCTGGGAATAGGAACTGCCCGAGGAATCTTCAGCTTGGGAGGACAAGAGGTTTTAATACATAGCAGTAAGGCACAGATTCAGGAGCTGGTTACTGCCAACAAAAGTGTATCAGCTTTTACATTTGGAGGAAGGGGGACAGGTGACAAGCAGAAAAGAGGAAGGAAGAGAGGAGGGAAGTAGAAAGGAAAGAAAGGAAGAAGGTAGGGAGGGTGGGAGGGAAGGAAGGAGGAAGGGAAGCAGAGGGGAAGGGAGAAAGCAAACAAAAGAGTAACACTAAGTATTGGCACTTTTGCTGGTGGGACCATGAAATGGTAAATCACATTGGAAACTTTTTTTGGACAATGGACTAGATGTGCATAAACTTCTGACCCATGGATTATATGAGTCTTTGTGGGGTGTGATTAAAAAATACGGTGAACATCATTGCCGAATGCTGTCCAATAAAAGGCAGGCTTGTAAGAACAATATAGTGCTTCTACCTTACTCTCCAGATCTGGCAGATTGTGGCTCTTCTCCAAAGTCAAAATGACCATGAAATGTACATGTTGTGAATTAATTCAGAACATGCAGGCAGCCACAACGGAGCAACTAAGAGCATGAAAAAGGACTTCCAGGATTGCTTCTGAGAATGCCAAGAATGATGGGCTAAATATGTTTGAAGCAATGAGGAGTATATTGAGAGGAATTAATGGCAATGTCTCTTTTATTATACTAATTATTTTAGAAAATCAAAACATTCACCATATTTTTGGATCAAACCTTGGAGATATATACAATGAAACTGAGATTCAGTGTTAGTGGCACAGTTATTTGAATTAAAAATTGGAAAACACCAAAGCGCTCATCAAAAGGATAGAATAATAAATAAACTGATTGCAGTAGACTAATGACCTCTCAAGGATGTCCATGTCTTAGTCCCCAGAATTTGCAGATTGCAATGAATGAATCTGAGATGAGAAGATCATTCTGTACTGTAGAGATGGGTCTGATACAATCTAGTGGGTCCTTTCAAAAAGAGAGGCAAGGTGGTCAGGAATTAGAGAGAAGATGTGAAGATGGGGACAGAAACCTAAGAGCAGGGAAGCTACTACCCATCTGAGTCTGAGGATGGGTTGGAGGGGAAAGGTGGCAGTGACGATAGGCTGCTTTCAGAAAAGGTAAGGAAATAAGTTCTCCTCTAAAGCTCCCAGTAGGAATACAGCTGTGTGGAGCTGGGGATTTAGCTCAGTGATTCCAGTGCCTGCCTTGCAAGCACAAGGTCCTGAGTTCTATACAATAAATAAATAAATAAATAAATAAATAAATAAATAATATAATGACGGAATACAACTTTGTGCACCCATTTTAGAATTCCAACTTTCAGAACTGTAAGAGAACAAATTGGTGTAGATCGGGTTAGTGATTACCGTTTGTGTTTCTCAATCTGGACGTGCACACTCGTGTTCAATTTGCAAAGATTCTCCCAGCTGAACACTTAGGATTTGTGTGCTCTTCTAAGGACGTGTTATAGTTCAATGAAAACTTATCGAGGTGGGAGGAGAGAGGGGAGAGAGACAGAGTGATCAAGGGAGAGGGAAAGAGGGGCAAAGAGAGAAATAGAGCTCTAAATTTAATTTTCACATTGCAATTCACTTTTTTCCAAGGATATCATTTACTTGGCATTGAGGCCTTGATGTTCTGCACATTTCAGCTATGCAGAACACTGTAATTTCCAAGCTATGAGGCACGTTCTCTCCAGAGATAAATGCCTTGGAAAGTTCTTTAAATGGAAACATGAGCAGAACAGAAGAGCTAATTTTTCTTTCTACCATTCAGAAAATAAATCCTCCATTGAGTGCTCTGGTAAAAACAAAACAAAGGAAAACATGCTTTTCATGATACCCTCTCTGATCGCTAGTTCATTCGCGTGGCTTATAAGCAAAACAAGCTGAGGCCAAACAGGCTACTGATTTGCTTGACTGATAATTTTCAACATAGTTTCCAAAAAATTTCCCTGCTAGAGACAAGATGTAATGGTTTTTAGATCTTAAATGATCCTCTCCTTTTAGATCAAATTAAAAAAAAAAACTCTATTCGAAATTAACACTTTTTAGGTATGGAATGAAGCGACTTTTGCTAAATTGATCAAGTTGTACAACCATCACCTCAATCAAGTCTTAGCACATTCTCATTATTCCTGTAGGATCCTTTGTCTCCATTTGTAGTCAGTCCCTACTTCCTCTCTGGACCTAGCAACCACTACTTTCTTCCATGCACAGCTACCAGTTTGAGACCTGCCTGGGATTATAATATTTTCTATGTGTGGTGCTGGACACTAAATTCAGAGCTTCCCACATGCTAGACATGTGCTCCACCACTGAGCTACACTCCCAGCCCAAAGACCATAATTTTTAAGCTTTAGGACTGGAGCAAGAATCCAAACACAGGGATCCGGGTTGTGTCTTGCAAGTGCAAGGTTCCAAGTTCAATTCCCAGTAACCACATATCACAATGCCGGGCATGGTGGCTCATGCCTGTAATTCCAGTAGTCGGGAGGCAGAGGCAGGAGAGTTACTGTGAGTTCGAGGCTCTCCTGGGCTATATAGTGAGTTCAGGATCAGCCTGAACTACAAAAGTGAGACTGTCTCAAAAAAAAAAAAAATCTAAACATGAACAACAACAAGGTCACTGATGATAAAGAGAAAACTTCAAACTATAAACATTGATTCCTAGGGCTGCCATAACCACTTACCACACATTCGGTGGCTTAAAATAAATTATTCTTTCAGAATTTTGGGGAGCAGAGCTCTCAAATCAAAATTTACCTGAAGGGGACCAAGTTTGGGATTTATACCCCAGTTTCATCCTGTAAGATCTCATTGTAATCTTTAATGAATACACCTGCAAAAATATTGTTTCCAAATAAGACTCTATTCTGGGGATCTGGATGGACACGAAATCTGGAGGGAGACTAACCTACCACAGCAATGCATTATCTTTGTCCTTTATGTTGGTTCACAAAAATCCTAGGGACTTTTGATTTGTTTAGTACTGAGGATCAAATCCAGAGGTTCCCTATCACTAAGCTACAACCTGTTTCACTTTTTAGTGAAACAGGGTTTTGCTAAGTTGCCCATGTGGAACTTGAGCTTGTGATCCTCCTGGGTTGGCCTCCCAAGTAGCTGGGATTATGGGTGAACCCTACCACATCCAGATATTATGTGTTTTTTAATCAGAAAGAAAAGTAAGAGCATGTGCATATGTGTAGCTGTAAACAAGGATCTTGCATGTAGACTGGATGGAAGAGTACATACATCCTCTTATTTTCAGGTGAGCTTCCACAGACCCTCTGGGAAGTCATTTTCTATCTGTCCTCGCATTTGAGGATGCTGGCACTTGCCTGGAAACCCTAAAAGCAGGCAGCTGCAGCTACGAACTGAAGAAAAAAGAGCCAAAAGAAAGCAGCAGCCTGTACTGTGGGAGTAAGCTTCACACAGTCTTAACTGTCAGAGCAATCAAAGTTTTGTTGTTTTCCTGTAGACCAGCTCCACCCTTGGCAAGGAGTTGGCTGGAAACAGAAAGGAACTCTGTGCAAGATGGGTAAATTGATCCCGTGGAAGAATTCAGGGCTGAAAAAAATCCAAGAGTTGAGTGTCAGGATTTCTCTCTTGTCAGAAAATTATGTTTAGGTCTGCCCCCAGGAAGCAAAGTGCAGTATAAGAACTGGGAAACTCACCCAGACGGCACCACCATCAAATTCTTTGTATGAACATTTCTTTTTTTGTGAGCTCCCTCTTCCTTGGCCCTATCCCTGAGAGTTAGAAGTCTCAGCCTCCCTTAAAGCAGGCTGTCTGCTGACGCAGGATCCAGCTAGGTAAAGGGGGAAGTTGTGAATTGGAGTCAGATGATTACCATACTGGATGGGACAATTCAGGGGCTGTTCTGGTAAAAACTAGTTATTTGGAAAATTCCTATCATCCGGGTCTGCCTGGAAAACTCTGGATTCTGCTTAAGAATTTATCTGGACAGAGAAGAAATTCCTCTGACTGCCTTTCAGGACATCATGGAGGGAGTTGTGTTGTTTTGTGCGGCGCCCCATGGAGTCCCATGCCATCACAGGATGCTTCCACGAGGCAGGCTTGGCCATGCTGGTGGCAGGAAAGAATGACAGCTAGTAACGACTGTTGTCACAAGGATGCCGCCTTAAGGATGTCTCTCTCATGCACCCAGTTTTTGGTTACTATAGTTGAGAAAAGTTCATAGAAAGTTCTAAAATGTTACAAAGCTCCTATGTTTGAGTCCACTGCGCAATATCATCTCTAGTTATTAGCAAAAGCTCCCATTTTTCTCTCTTTGTTAAAACAGTCTGCATGAAATCCATGTTTTCTCTTTTCTTTTAGGGGGGCTTCCTTTTTGAGATAGGTCTTGCCATGTAGTTCAGGCTGGCCTTAGACTCACTACATAGCCTAGGCCAGCCTGTGATGATCATCCTGCCTCTGCCTTCCAAGTGCTGGCATCACAGGTATGTACTACCACGTCCAGCAAATGAACACTTTCCAGTCTTGAATGTGGCCACCTATAATAAATCCTGACTATGAAAAACATTCCTTAAAATGTTGACTTACCACCCTGTCTGGGAATGTGAGAGCTCTGTTTCTCTCTTCATTGCTTGAAATATGCAGATCAGCATCTGAAAAATAAAAGCAAGTATTATCAAAAGGGATCTTAAATAAAACTAACAAACTAAACACTCAGTGTTAAAAATCAAAAGATTGAGCTGGCTTGTGTAAACAATACTGCAGATTAACTCAGTTTAGAACAACACCTGGAAAGGTCCTATAGGTTTTCTGTATAATGCTTAACTCAAACACACACCTTCAGCTTCAGTTATCTGAATTAAAAATTCAAGGCTTTTAAAACCTTGTAAACTATCCATTTGTACTCCATTCTCAGCTAGTGTTTGGGCCACAGCTATCTAATCTTGTTGGGTAGTATATATGACTTTATAGGTCAATGTCCATGTCTGGTACCTCTTGGACTGGCTTATACAGGGTACTTTAATAATTATCAAGGATGAATAAACAGCTGCTGAGTACATAAACAAATTTATTGCATACTTTTCCTCCTGTTCTTATGAGTTATTGATTTTTTTCTTCCCATTGTCATGTAAAAATAAATGTCTAAGCTATGAATATGAAGCTACTGTATGGGAGCTGTGAGTCTGAAGCTACCAGTGGAGTGACCCTATGGTTTACTGACTAAAAACATTTTTGATAGTGAAAGGGTATGCTTCAAACAATGATGCCAGATTTCTTGGCACAGAATGAGGAGGTTCCAAATAATCTGGGGTATATGGACAATCTACTTATAGGCCATGTATCCTGTAAAGGGGTGAGCCAGGGCATCTTGGAAACAGAAAGAAGCAGAGAAGCTCAGTTGTTTCCTTTCTAGTACCTGCACCCCTGGGGTCCTCAGTAGCTCAGCAGAGGAAGCCCAGAGGAAAAAAAATATAATTGGGCCAGTAGACAATCACAGCTGCTCATTAGCTGTGACAACCCTGCACTTTGGAGCTAACCTGGCACCCAGGACATGCTGTGAATGCTACGAGGACAGGGCAGAAAATTAATCCCACAGTGGTGCTCTCTTGGGCCTTATTCCTGCTCCTTCCAAGAGACTTAGTCAAAGGTCAGAGCTGTTGTCTGGCCTGTTGGTAATAAAACTTGATCACAGGCAAAAACATTTGGGAAAATGATGAATACTGTAAAGAGACATTACTCTTTAGCTCTTCACAGTGGAGAGAAGAGCCACATACAGCTAATGTATCTTTAGAAGTTGGCCTCATTATATCTATATCTATAGACATGTAGATATAGATATCTATATTTATAATTCATATATTAAATGTCATGATTAAAAGCATTACTTCAATTTACATTTGAAAAGAAAAAAATAACATTGAAGATTTCTTTCGATTTTATTATTTTTCTTTCTTATAAGAATAGAAAGCTGGGCTCAGTGGTTCCGGGGCCTGTCTTGCAAGCGCAAGGACCCGGGTTAGATCCCCGGTAACCATATACTGCGGTGGAAAGTATCCGTACTGGGTGTGGAGATCCACACCCATCAGCAACCAGTACCACACACCACAGTGCCGGGCGTGGTGGCTCACGCCTGTCATCCCAGCACTCGGGAGGCAGAGGCAGGAGGATTGCTGTGATGTGAGTTGGAGGCTGAGCTCAGGGCCAGCCTGAACTATAAAGAGAGACCCTGTCTCAAAAAAAACCTGAAAAAAAAGAATAGAAAGCTGATTTTTTTGTCAAGTAGGCAACCTAGATGTGTAAACCACGGTGACATGTTCACCGCATTCTACCACCTTAGAGTTTATCTTAAACTAGGAAGAGTTATTGGAGGAAATAAAACCTCACTGCTTGATTAATAATTTTAACTTTTAGAATATTTCACACAACTGAATGCTAGGAATTAATGGTAGGAACTAAGTGAATGATAGGAACTAATAGATATTATGTTAATGAACATGGTTCAATGGACTCTAGAACTGACTTCATTTATTACGCAGCATCTGCAAGCGATGCCAACAACCCCAGCACATTCTGTTTCCTGGCAAGCTGATCTGGAACCTGGCAAGTTTGGCCTAATGAGGCACCATCCACCCAGGGTTCAGCCCAACAAGTGGTCACACATTACATGCTTCCCAGAGGGTACATCCTGGGGCGGCTTTGCAACTCTGCTGGCAGCACAGGAACTTCCCGTCCACGAAGAACCCACTGTGGTACTTGATTAGCAGGTGGGGGTTGCCCCTTATCTCTGAAGAGCAGGCAGGAAGGAAACAAGACTTAAGTAGACATTGGCCCAAGAGAAGAAACACAAAACAATGAAGACTCCATATTGCCAGCAATGAAGGGCAACAGCCAATGGTTTCAAAAGGATAAAGGTCTTTTACTTAGAAGCTAGCAAACCACAAAGTAAGATGAGTTTAACCATGTGAATAGTGAGAACAACACATTAATGTATCACTTTTAAATTAAAGAAAAAACAAGTAAAAATACATATACACCTTAGTTTGCTATTAGGGTTTTAGAAATACATCGGGAAAAGTAGGAATTAGTCACAGTTCACGGTGTTCTTTTGTGACAGAAGAATTCTGGATGGTAAGACTAGTCCTATCAAAAATAAAAAAGGTTCTCATTGTGTACATTTCCCTCTAGTTTTTATTTTGAAATATTTTAAGTGTACACAGAAGTTGTAAGAATTGTACAATAAACATTGACATTTACTTAGATTCACTAATTGCTAACTGTAACAGTGAGCCTTTTCTCTTTCTATACATGTTATAATTATTTTTAAAATTTTTATCATTGTTTTGAGTGGATAGTAAATGTTATGACCTAAATATGTCACCTGCAAATACTTCACCACATAACTTTTATTGAAAACAGCATTCATTTAACAATGACATAATGATTAAAGTCAGAAAATTTAACATGGATATAATATGATTAATTAATATATATTTGATACTAAATGTTTTTCATTTGTCTCAACAACGTCCTTTACAATCACTTCTTTTTTCTGGCCAAGGATCCCATTCAGAAATACATTTGGCATTTAACTGTGTAATTGCCCTTGACCTAGGATAGTTTTTCATCTTCTCTTTGTCTTTCATGATGTCGACGTACTTATCATAAGAAATGAAATGAAAGGCTTAGGAGGTAGCTTCTTGGAATAAGTACATTTTTAATAAAACCAGAGGGATAGGACAATTGCTATGCTGAAGAACTGAAAATCTAATCTTGAAGTTTATTTAAAAAAAAAAAACTGAAACAGAGTAAGCTGCAAGATCTTTGTGGAAAATAATTCTGGAGTGGGGAGGGCTGTTTTGATGTGTGACTTTAGCTCTTGATTTCAGGTTCATCTCGAGGCCTCCTGATCATTATTTTCTGCTTCTCCTTCACAACCCCAACTCAACAAAATGTATGGAGATAATAACCACTCTTCTGAGACCTTGGGAAGATATATGCTAAGGTATGGAAATGGCCCAAAATCGGTGTCCAAAGACCGGAGGGTTTTGGTAATGTCGTTATCTTAGTTTAACTCATTCAGATTAGCTGGAAATCCTATCATAAATAAATACACTACTGAGAATTAAAGGGAAAGTATTTTAAGAGTCCCAAAACACAAAAGGAATTAAGATTAAGAAGCACAGATTTCTAATCTTGGCCCCAATGATCACTAGAATTCCTTTGGCACATTCCTTTCTGTCTTGTTATCTAAGATCCTTGTCTCTAAGGGTCAAGATTCTATATTTTCTCCTGCATGGGTTTGGTGTCCTGGGAAATTCTTTTTCTAACCAAATCCGAAAGTCCATTTTGCAATGCAGCACTCCTACCACCTAATAATGACACTAAGAATGTAGCCAGGGGAATAATTTTAGGAGGATATATTCCTTTTGTTGTGTTTTTAGGTGATGAAACTTACACGTACATATTTTCTGCCATATATATCATTTCACTTTGTCTACTCACTGTCCCTGGGGTTACCATTATCGCAATCATGGTTGTTGCAGAGTTAGGTACACTGAGAATTAAAGGGAAAGTATCATGGCAAATATCAAGGTGTAACTTGATTACTAGAAGCCTAGTAATTAGCAGACTTGATAGTTCCAAGCTTTTCCACTGCATTCTGATGCACAGATGCTGACTTCTGTGCCACGACCTTTTCAGTTTGAATTTTTAGAAGGAAAGACATATTTATCCACATCTGCTTAACTGATTTAAAAACAGTGATAGCTGAAACTCCTTAAATCACTCCCAAATCAGTCCAGATTTTGGAAGTGTAGGTCACCCTCTGGAAAAATGTATGTCCCCAATGTCTACCTCGGCTTATAATTCTTGAGTCAAATAGAAGACACAAAAATAGGAAAAAATCATTGTATCACAATACAGTTTCATAAGGGAAAATATTTTAGGGCTAGAAACTCTTGGTTTTCCTGTGTCCAGTTTGTTGGTCAGTTGGACAGCCAGTCCCACCCGCATTCTCTTCCCATCTTCCAGCAGAGCAGAGGCTGGAAGGGAAAAGGTACTGCCTTGTAAGCCCTTGTGAACACGGAGAGGTTCTGAGACACAGCTCTGGATGATGTAATGCGACTGAAAGATTTCAAGGAAACTTCTCAGAAAGCTGAGAATCTCTTCAGGACCCTCTAACGGTGGCAAGTGAAAGCCAGGAGGAATCTGCAGCCCTACTGACTATCTGTCCCTGCGTTGCCTAGCACTGGCTTTGTTACTGTCAGAGAACAGAAGTGGACTAGTGACTTTTTATCTGCAGCCCAAAGCATTAGAGCAGGTCAAAATGTTTTGCGCACAGTAGCCCCGGAGTGGGGGGGGGGGGACTCTGCAGTTTCATGAGCCACATTTCACTTCTCTCTGCTTTCTTTTTGTATTCCATACGCTGTCACATGTACTGCATGGTGACCACCCACACCTGTACGGCATACACACTCCCAGAAGAGCCTGAAAATAGAGGCCTGGAGCATGAATGAGTGCTGCACACAGCTGGTGTTTGTCACAGCCCCAGACTCCCAGGAAAATGCCTAAAGTGACAAATGGGAAGCCAGACCTTAGAGCTCCTCCGGAAGGCCCACGGTCACCAGCCACAATGACTCATGTTTTTGTGGAGGGTGGTACTTTATTATATTTATGAGTCACTCTTTTGTGGATCATGGCCACTCTACCAAAAAAGAAATCATGCTCTCAATTTTACAGGTCAGGAAACTGAGACCCAGAGATGTTACTTACAGGTGACAGGAAAATAGGACTTGCCTTCTAGTTTGTCTGACTCCGCCACAGATGTCTTTCTTATTTCATTGACATGATGGTGGGTACAGGGAAGCTTCTCTCCCTCAATGGACTACTGGACTATTCTACAGAATAGGTTGTTAAATCTTTTCATTCAATGGGAAAATTAAGTTCTATGTGTATCAAAGTAGAGTAGCTGTGTGCAATTTGAGAAGGAACCACAATCTAAAACCTAAATCAAATCTTCCCCATCTAGAAGCTTAATACCTGAAAATCTACACATAAGGTCATTCATTTGAGTTAAATATTACCCGCACTCCAACAGTCATTTTTAAAATAAAAGTGTCACAGAGGTAAACATCATAGTGCCAAATGACTAATGAATCATTTTCTTCTTTCTACTATAGGCTTTGTTACCAGGGCAGCCTAAAGAAACCAATGACCATAAGATCTATTAAACCTTCAGTTTTGTCTAATGGTTACAATGTACTGGTTAAAAAGTGAGGTTTGGGACTCCAATACTAGGTTGATGAGATTGGCCTGTTTTTTTAAACATCACTTGTCTGGAAAAGGAAGAATACTATCAAACCCTTTCCATAGAATTGTCAAGAGGAGTATTTAAGAAAATGTTTCCATGGTACCTGACAAAGTACTGGCAAATAGCAAGTGTTTAGCTAGCACTACACATAACCTTTTGCAAACGTCAGAACCATAGTAGCTACAGGACTTAATACAGCCCCACAGAGGCCTGGACTTCGTTATGGAGAGAGGGTGGAGAGCAGGTGGCCTGACTTCCCCAGAGCTGCAGAGAAGACACAATAGCTGGCTCTGTGCTGGGTGGGGAGGGAACATGAGCCACAGGCTTCCTGTCTTGTAACAATGGGGATGCAAACTGAGCAAGAGTCTGGCACATTTTCTGAGGTCAGTAGGAAAATCAGTAGATTCTCTTTTGGCCTTGAGTCTTTTTACTGCCGTGTTCTTTCTCCACCAAGCCCCACAACAGTTTCATCGGTCATTCTGTTTTATGACATTTTTATTACCTTTTTGTAATGCTTTCAACCACTGACTTCGGCTGTCTTCATTTGACGCATAGACATAGAGAAGTCCATCTTTATAGACAATCTGGAAAGGACCAGAAACGGTGCATTTTGATAGAATTGTATCACAGTTAAATCTGGTGTGCTGAAAATTTTCTGTTATTCAGAAGAAATGCTGAATATGTTCATCTACTATTTATACCAGCTTTGGCACTAGATGAAAAAGTATGTAACTATTTTATCCTCCACTTTTTAGCATGTTTTATCTCAGATGCTTCAAAGTTTTGGAAATCACAGCAAAGACACATCTGATAGCAGTGAGCTCCGACGTCTCAGTAGGGATTACCCAGACCATAGGTAATACATGTAAGACATTCTCTCTATCTTGGCAGTATTCTGTTCCATCCACCTACACAATGTCTGATACTCTTTGTAGCCCACTAGAAAATCTTCAACTGCTCTATCCTTAAACTTTTCTGCAGGGACGAAGTGTTCTTTATTCTGTTAGGACATCTTTGCCAATATTCACACATGCTAGTCTTTTTACACTTCATGCTTATATTGAGTAAAACTGCATCTCCTTGTTCTGTCTGTTTGTTGCAACATGTAGCACCCCCAAGAACCCAGAATAAATTGTTTCTTATTTCTAAGGCACTTGTTTAAGTGTTGAAGATTATAGTGTATTTTCCAGTTTCCCTCTCTTTGCGTGTCCTGGCAAATTAAACACACCATTTAAAAAATATCTAATAGTTGGGCACTTTCCTAGCTACTTTAATATTTTACTCTTATTTCAATTCTATGAAAAAATGAGTATGCCTTTTTTAAAAAAATCAAATGAAATATATTCATAAAATGTTTAATGTGAGTTTGTGGCTATACAGATAGATGCAGAGGAGCTGGGAGCTCTGAAGGGTTGCAAGGCCAGGATGACACTGAGTACCCTGGGCCACCATGATGTGGATTTGTAGGTTTGGAGTCTCCTTGGTGAGCACACTCTTCCATAGCTTCTCTTAATATCCTTTGCCATGGGAAGTATGGTTCTTGATCAGCTGGGTATTAGTCTTTTATCCTTGGCCACAGGACCTTAATACTTGCATTGAATAGTTGGGCCATCAAAGAGACAACTCACCCGTCTTAGGTCAAATGGTAAGAAAATTTGTGATATAACACAATAGGACATGACTTAGATCAAGCCACTGCTGTGGAGAGGTACTGTAGGCGTATTCTCCATAGCACACTAGCGTTTAAAATAGTTCAGGGTAAAATTCAAATTACTTGACTGATGTGCAAAGCCTTTCATGATCTGGCCCTACCTACATCTCCATGCTCACCTCTTTCATTCTCTGAGGGGCTTCTTTTTTTCGGAGAGGTGGCTATTTCAGCCATCAGTGATATGACATGTGCTGCCTCTCTTGCCCTGCTTCCTCTCTCATCTTTGCTGGGCTAAATTCTATTCACCCTTTCCAACGCGAGTGTCGTCTGTCTGCCATCTTGCTGTGAGAAGTGAAGCTTCTGCTCCCTTCGGCACCGTGAATGTATTCTACTGACTTCCATCTTCACACTTACCCTTGCTGCATTATGATGGTCTGCTCATTAGACTGCTCTGTCACCTCTGGAAGTGCCTTGGAGCAAGGTAAAAGAGGTCATCAGACCCAAGGCAGGTCAGGCCCCTGCAGCTTACACTCATCTTGCTTTCCTCCCTCCAGGGAGACATATTGGTGAACAGAATTTTAGCAAAATGTTCATGTCCTTCTTGGAAATATTCCAGGTGCCATCACTGCTTTTTGTTTTTTTGGATAATTTTGAGATATCACTTTTCCTGGATAGTCTGAATTCATAATAGAAAATACTATAGGAAGGTTCACCCACCCACTGTAATGTTGTTTCACCTTTTACCTGAAATGGGTACTGTCTCTCCACGGGTGTCTGCTCCTCAAGATTGACTTTCTCCACACATCTGATTTTCTTAATTTCAATAGATCCTTTTCTGCTGCCCCTTTTCTGAATTAAAAAGCAAAATATAAAGTATTGTAAGGAATGCCCCACCGTGCACAGGGAAAATCCTACAGTCAAACTTGTGTTAGAGAGAGAGAATGGAGGATATGTTGCTCAGTGGAGAATCACTTCCTATTACTCCATAATGGTCAAAACTGAATAAGAACAGAGTATATTTCTCAATTGTGGACACAACATACACACCTCTACAAAAGCAAGTGTATAAGCAGTAGTTAACTTGTCCTATTACAGAATTGGGAAATATATTTCAAATCACCTGCTATGTAGTTGACAAACATACTCAGAAAATAAAGATTTGATTCCTCAAACACCTTCACTTTGTTTTAACTTTATGACAGTATTTTAGTATTTCTACCACAATAGCATCCTCAACTGTATCGAGATAGTCTTATTTCCAGGATGTTTTGAAGGTGGCAGCATTTCTGATCATCAGCTCTATTGCCATGTCTGGACAGACAAATCTGTGGTCTGGGGTCTGCTCAGTGCCTTGTGGGATATTTAGCAGTACCCCTGGCCTCTACTCATTGGATGCTAGTAGCTCTTGTTTCTCCCTCTTACTAGTTGTGAGAACCTAAAATGTCTCTAGACATTGTTCAATGTCCCCAGAGAAGCAAAACTTCTTTCAGCTGAGAACTATTATTTTACAGTTACAATTTGACGTAGTAAAGCTAATTAGCAGTTTATAATCCTTTGAGTCCATTGTACTTTGGTTAAACAAAATAGTAAGTGAATGCAAGTTGATCTTTACTATATAAGCTAAGACACCTAATCTTTCATTAGGTGTTCACTTTCTGAAGCCTGAGAGGGAAACATAAATAGTACAGTGTAAATACAATGGAATAAATCATCTCACCATTTTGTCATATTCGTAGTAGGAAAGGTTTGTTTTGGTCAAAACGAAAAGCCGCTCTTTGTAATTATTTGGTGACATTTTCTTCTTTTGTTGTGACCTTTTGAGAAGAAGTTCTTCTAGAATGGATTTCGTATCCATATTATCATCCTAAATAAAATGAAAATAATTGAAGTGACTGCAGTATGCAGCTAAGCTCTCTCTTAGCCTTCTTATACTTTGCTCAGCTAGTTTTCATTTGGTGGTAATGTAGACGGTAAGTTTTAAAAGACTGACTTAGGATTATAGAATAAATTACTCACTTGCCTACATTTTTCTACTTTCTTCACTGTGAGTTTTAGAAGTATGTTGATTTTTAAAAATACCTTCTTTATCCAGTGATTCATCTCCCACTCTGAATCACGTATTCCCCCCACTCATGCTACCTTCTGAATCACCTTATCAAAATGCTCTTTACTCCTTAAACATTCTGGAGGTGTTTGTTGAGTTGCATAGAAAATATAATAACACTTTTAAAGCTGCACTCCAGACAGCTTACCATGCACAAAGTAACTGATCAGTTGAAATTTTCCTCCATTAATATGGTCAGTGGCTTGATGAAATTATCTAAATCACTAGAAGATGTTGCTATTATTATAAATGATATACACAGCCCTAGATGATGACTAGGTCTTCAACATAAAACATATAGGTATCATGTTAAGTACTTCAGAGAATTTAAACTTAAAATGAATGCTCGAGACAGAATAAGGTAGAAATATGAGAATACAGTAAAAATTTTATCAAAAGAGATTGAAAAGAACTAAAAGAGTATATTTACAAAATAAAAACACTCTTGCTTTTTACTCCACAACCTGAAAAATAAATGTATTAATATTCTGGTTCTAATTAGACTCCTGCTTTCACCCTTAGTCTGATGCCAGGTCTAACAAAGTAAAGTAGCAATGTTAAGCAGTGGGGTACAGAGATAGACTCTCTTACATTCTCTGCTTTGTGAAAAAGGATAATTATGTTCAGTTAGATGCACATAGTTAAGATCTTTGATGATCTAAAAGGAATCAACTGTACTCACCTTAGCTTCCCGAGAGCCAAAGTCTTTATGTAGGTCCTCAACTCTAACTCTCACACACTAAGCAAAAGGTTTCTGCCCCAAGGCACCATCACTCATATTCCCTTTGTCTGTTCCATGGTCAGGAATTAAAAGAAGATATTTGCATCCTCTTTATCACTCTAGATCAGGAAGCATCCACACAGACATTGCTCTGTCTGGATGGAGGCAGGTGCCAAGTAAAGCCATCCCACGGGCCCACGGGTACGACAAGCCCACTATTACAGAGGGATGGCAAGAAAGAGAAACTAAGACAGTAGTCAGATTTCTTGCTGATGTGGACCATGCAACTGTAAAAGCAGGAATCAAGAAAACCAGTTTGTACCATTTATGTACATAGATCAGGACACTGCGTGGTGCTCCCTAAAATGTCCTCTCAGGGCTCTGCTTGGCTGATGAACAGGAATAGTAGAAACCTAATTGTTTAAATACAATAACTTCTTGTGTACTTTTTGCTTTGGATGTTCTCTCTATTTAAAAGGATGATTCTTTTGGAAAAGTAGAAAAATGGAAGGTCTGAGTACAATGAATGCTATTCACTGTGCTCACTCTGAGCTTTCTTTGCTTTAGGTTGGAACACAGGGAAGCGACCAGAGAGCAGGGTGCCTTCTTTCTACCTCTGCCTTGCTGCAGGGCCCCACCAAGGCCTGTGTGGGGAGCTTATGTTCTACAGCTAAAAGAGAATTTGCATGAAAACGTATAGAAAGTATGGAATTGTACTTTTGTGAGGGATAGACTTCTTTGGTGGAGGCAAACACTAGATATAGTTGTAGGGCACTGTCGCATCTTACGTTTCCACATTTTAAATAATGCACTAATAGAATGGAAAAGGAAAGGGTATGAAAAATTGACAAATTTCTTTTATGTCTAGAGCTAAAACATTCCTCGAGGCAGAGTGCTTATTAAATAGACTTGGTTAGTGGAATAAGAAGCAACTTTTCATAAGTTGTTCATATCCTCAATTAATTTGTGACATTAACAATACTTTTCAGAATGCAAATCTCAATGTCCAAGCAAGTATACAGTTTTGTCCAGTGGTTCATAATGTTATACACACTGTTTTTTTTTATAGAAAATTCATGTTAAAAATGAGACTTTCAGAATTTTATGTAAAACTTTATAAGGTGAACTGCAGAAACCACTGACACATTCAGAAACTGGCCTCTATATAGTGAAGGGAGGAAGAATATTGAGTAGGAAGGAAAGTATCAAGCCCTAAATTATGTTCTCCAATAAATCTCCAAGGATATACAAGCCTTGCCACTTCTAAAAAATATAATTTGTCATATTTTGTCAGAATTGTTCACTCCTAAATTCTGCCCTTTGTGAATTTTTTCATGTATTTAAAAAGTCATATATGATAAATGATTATCCCCTAGAACCAAGAAGTACAAATAGGCAAAAAAAGAGACTAATATACTTGTAGATTTTTTAAATCCAATATATATACATGCCCATGCTTACTTTCCCAAAGATGGCTCACATCTTGTGCACATGGATCTGTGCTCTGTTATGCTCATTTACCAAACACCTGGAATCCGTGTCTCTGAAGTTCTGTCCAGCACCAGGACCACGAGGTCTTCACAACTTTCTTCTCCCTGTGGTGGACTTGGGGGCTTCCTCCATAAGCTGCAGGAGGCCTGTTATGATGATTCATGCTTTTGTCATCCTTAGATTAATTTCTTCTATAACAGGCTCCAGGGTTCCTGCTCAGGCTTGAACCTGCCTTTCCCCCTCTATTTCCTTCTGTCCTTTCCTTGTTGTTCTCCTGTCTCCTCTAAACAGCCGAGATTCTAACTTGAAGGCACATCTCCAGTCTTACTTGCTTCTGGAGGTGATAAGTGGTAATGGCTGACTGTGAAGTGTATTCCTTTCCATTTGAACAGTATAGGAACAAGGATCAAGTACTACAGTTGACTCAAATGCCTGTCCAGTGACTACAAACTCTCCTCTGTCCAGCCTTAAGAGAAACTCACTTGGGAAAGAAAGCCTTTCAAAATAAAAAAAAATATTAAACAGAAATCTATTTCCATAGAGGAGCTTGTGGGATTTGGCTAGACTCCTATATTACTACCCACACAGAACAGAAGCATCAATTTGCTTACCAAATAGCCCAGGCTGCCTATTTCCATAAGTACATGAAACTAGAGAGAGATTAAAACATAAGGGAGGTGAAAACCACCAGGCAGAAATCAATATAATATTTTCTTATGAAGAAGGCAGCAAGCCCTGTGTAACCTATTACACATGTAAAAGGTACATGTTGAACGTGCCTCGTAATCACTATGATTATTTAGGGCTTATACGAAAACAAGAGTAAGATGGAAATAGCAAATTGGCAGTGCTATTTGGCATATTTGACTTGGGGCCTACAGTGTGTCAGATGTTAAATGACAGGTTCCATGGCCTTGGGTAACACCAAGAAGTTCGAGAGACGTGTTTCAGACCTAATTGGGTGATGGGCTCAGGGTGTTGGAAGATTACATGACCGCTACTCGTGGAGTGGTGTCACACTGCCAAGTCCTTCCCCTTCTCTATTTTCATTTTCCTAATCTGTAAAATGAGAGGTTATAGCTCTCTCATCTTTACATGGCTTAAGTGAAAAACTATATGAAAATACTTGGCTCCAAATTGTGATTAAAAAAGAAAAAGGTAGAAGAAAAACCTCAAATGCTGCAATGGAGTCCATTGACTTTACCACCAAAGCTGTGGAGAAGGGAAAGCCATTTGTCTCTAAAATACTCAAGAAACCTTACTGTGTGACAGAGGACACTAAAATTGAACCTTGAAGAATGGAAATGGTTTTAGTAAGAATAATTCTAGCCAACATTTTAGTAGGGCTTGCCATATGTAGGCTACTACTTAGAGCTGCCAACACCTGCTTACTTGTTTACTGGTCTCAGTCACCATATGGGACAAGTTATGACACCCCACTGATGAGGTACACAATATCCTCATCTAATAGAGCATGTCCTAACATGGCCATATGTTGAGGTAGTTTGTGATATTCCCACCCCATGGGGCAGGTCGTGACATTGCTACACTACGTAGTAGGTTATAACTTCATCCCCCACTTTTTTTTAAAGTCTTTTGAGACAGGGTCTTGCTTTATAGTTCAGGCTGGTCCTGAACGCAGCCTTGAACTCAGCAGTCTTCCTACCTCTGCCTCTTCAGTGCTGGGATTACAGGTGTGAGCCACCGTGCTCAGCATTGTGGTATGTGGTACCGATTGCTGATGGGCGTGAATCATCATGCCTGGCATTGTTAGGTGTGGTTACCAGGGATCCAATCTGGGCCCTTGCACTTGCAAGGCAGGCACCAGAACTACTGAGCTAAATCCCTTGCCCTCATCCCCCCACTTATGAAACTGCATTGGATAAATAAATTACCCAGGTGACACTGCTATTGTGTTGGGGTTCGAATCCTGCAGTCTAATTCTATAGCTCACATTCTTGAGCATGAGGCCAGTGTTGAGAAGAGTGAACCCATTATGCAAGCCTCCTAAACCAGAGAAGACAGAAGCACCGATGCAGAAGGCCAGCAATGGGATGTCAAGGCTGGTAGAAACCCTAGAAATCACGTAACACAGTCCCCAGCAGCTGAAGGAACTTAAGACCTAGAACCAGTGACCTGAGACACAGCCCAGAGAGCCAGACTGTAGTGTGCTTCTAGGTCCAATGTCCACTCTATAGCATTAAACAGACTAAATGAGTTCTGCTCAGAAAAACACACCATGCCCTTAATAAGGCATGCTGTTCGAGGAACAAGGCATAAATTTAGATCTTACCTGTGCAAGGAGTCTGCTAATAGAACCATCAGAAAGATGCCACCTGTACTTAATCTTTTAGAAGTCCCCAAAGCAGTGTTAAATAGCAAAATTTTAGATTGAGGGTATGGTTCAGGGGTAGTGTGCTTACTAAGTAGGTGCATGACCCTGGTTTCCATGCTCTGTGCCACACACACACACACACATACACACACTCTCACACACAGAGCAAAATTCTAGCCCACATTTTAGCAATTGGTAAGACATGCAACCTTAAATACTGGGATAAATTTTAAGTGGAACCGGAGGCAGAAAAGGAAGAAGGAAATAAATATACAGGTAAATGAGACACTCAGCCCGAAATTATATTCCCTGACTAGTTCAAAATGATCCCATTTAGAAATGAGAGATGAGCACAGCAATTCTTTGTGCCTTTACTTATTCAGTTATCTTCTTATTTTACATATTATTTAGCTAAAGGTTTTTGTTGGTGTCAAGGTAATAAATCAAGGTGTGTGCTGGGAGGGCAGTAGCTGGGCTGGGTGATGAGGAGGAGGAAGATGTTCTGAGTGTGGACTTGGCTGTGTGCGAAAGGGAAACTGGAGGAGCCTGTGACGAAGTTAATCTTCAAATGTTTGCCCAAGGGCAGGCCCACTATTTTCCTGCTAAATAACTGACAGATACCATGTTAAGTTTAAATAGGAACAAAAAGCTCAACTCAGAGTCAGGTGAAGTGGTTTAAAAAGCCCTATGATGCATGCCAAGAACAAATACCGGAACCACAGAATCTGGTAAAGCCCTATTTCACACGATTGTTCTGGAGAACAGAAAAGTTACAGTTGATTTGGCATGAAATGGACAAACCCCTAACAGCCACACTTTCAAATGCTCAGTATTTTGGAATACCACACCTTAGTTGCTCCAAAATCAATTTATGAAAGCCAGATATTTTAAGCTCATTTTCTCCAAAGAAGACAGAATTCCAATGCTATTCCTATTGGAACCAAAGTATGCTTTGAGTATGAGATTCGTCTTTTCTGTCTGCTAGGGCTTTTCTAAACTCTTCATTTGTTTCAACAACTTCTCTTCTCTCCTCTCTGCCTGCACCCCTCTCTCTGTGCGCATTCCTTAGGAAAACAAAAGGTGAGAAATCCATGAGCCAGCATTTGAATGACCTTAGCAAGTAATACTGCTTAGGGGAGGTGAGTTGGTGGCTGAAAGCAGCAAGTTTGGGTGGGTTTAAATCCGTGCTCTGTCTCCAAGCAACCTGGCATGTTACCTAACCCTGCTAAACCTCAGCTTCCCCATCTGTACAGGACTAGATCGGTAACCACCTTTAAGGGTTATGAAGGGTCAAGGAAACATGGCCATACAATACTCAGCACACTTGTAGATGTTTTGGGAATGTGTCTTCCTTGTTATTCCCTAGATAAAGTTTAAAAATAGACCATAGAAAAGTTTAAAAACTGAAGACAATGAAATAATCCTCAAAGGTCAAATTTCACTTCTTATCCCTCTTCCTATCCAGTTAGCTATTGGGAAAAAGAGGTAACAGGAGTCAGTAGCACCTTCACTAGAAGTTTCTTACAGACTCTCCATCCTGGATTAGTTAACTCAAACTCAGGTGGAACCAGCCCCTCATTGACAATGTATTTGTAACACCGTATTCCTTGGAAGACTGTGTGGATGTTACTCGAAGTGTGATCCACGAATTAGCAGCATTGGCACCACCCGGGAGCCTGTTAGAAACTCAGACTCTCAGGTCCTACTCCAGACCAGGACATCTGAATCCACATTGCAGTGACATCCTCAGGCAATTTGCATGGACACACGAGAGCTTGTGAAACACTGGTCTAGATCACAATGTATTTGCACTATTTTAAATCTGATGAAATAATCGTGGTCCACAAGAACTTTTATATTACCACATGTGAGTCCAGCTCTGTGACTATACCTCCTCCTCACCTTTCCTTCTCCATCTCAGATGCCCTCGAGTCTGACTCGGGAAGCTTCAGGAACCCAAGAACAAATGCTTGTAGCTAAAATCACATTATAAAAATATAGATAAAAAAAGACATACCTAAATACCCTTTATCTTTTGGAAGCAATTACGAAGTTAGTATGAAAAGCCATAGAAGGAATGTGATGAAAGAATAGTATGAAGAAAATCAGCAGAGAAAATAGCACAGAGCTTGAGGGAGTTGGTGGAGATTCGCACAGGAGAATTGCAGCCAGACCTGGATTTACAGTGAGATGATAGCAGTTTCAGTCTCTGGTCCCTGAATTACATGGTCCCTTTCAAAGTCCCAGGGGAAGCCCAAACAACAACATACTCATAATTTTGTGCTATTTTTCACATGATGGGCTCCCCTAGTTTTGTAAACTTCTGGCCCCACAGCACTGGATCCAAGCCTATTTTTCTATAAGTCATGACACTGCAGAGCCACCTGTCACTTAAACGCACCATTTTGTCTTGTCCTGTCTCCGGGGTCCAGCGCCGTGAAGGTGGTCTGTCCCCGCAGGCACACAGCCTCAGCTCCGCTCTTTCCAGCAGTAGTGAATTGTCTCACATTTTCCCGGCTGCTGCGGGAGAAATGGCTGCGCTGCTCAGTGCCCCCAAAACGTTTATTGTCCTGCAGAGCCTTACACAATCCCACAGGAAACCACGCTCGACACTTAGCCAACACTTGTTGAGCCGATTGAATGCAACAAAATGGAGACAAAAGCATATTTCATAAAGGTTCCAACTTTGATAACTACAGCTCCTGCTTTTCCCAGAAAGCTCTTGGGTACGTGTGATAACCTTGCCTTTGTTTATGGAACTCTGTGCTGGAAAGGACAAGAAAATATCTCTGCAAAACCCAACTTCTGACGTTGACTTCTCTCACAGGAGTCAGAGCCAGGAAACCATTAGGTAATGCTAAAGTACACAGAGAATAAGCAATGAAAACTTTACATCAGCCCTCGAACAAAGGGAGGCTGGAGGATACACAGACAGAACAGGTAATATGAGCCCAGTGAGGCACACTCCGCAGTTGAAATGATTAAGAATCCAGAAATGCAAAAGAGATTGGCTTTGTTAAATTGCAACACACTGTGATTAAAATGAAGATGTGTGATTGTCACTTTATAACATGACAACACCGTCATGTTTGACTTTCCTCATTCTGCCAGTTTCTCTGGCTGGTCGTGTATACTACTTCTAATGGCATATTTTAGGCTCTGCTGTGGATAGCCAAGAAAATCAGTCATCCTCTCGACATACATGGACATACTATATTAGCTTAAAAACTGTTGGATGCTTATCTGTAAGCATCTATGATGTGATCCTAACTTTTGGAGTGTGAAACTACTGATTTTCAAAGAGGTATTCTTTTGAGTGGACATGGAAGTAACGTTCTTTCCATCCATTCCGTCAGGCAAATCTTAAGGAGAACTTCCCACGCACCGAGTATTCTGTCAGGGGCGGAAGCCCCAGCAGTGAACAGAACAGGGGCAGCCCCCATTTTCAGGGGCTGAAATCTAGTGGAGCAAACCCCATCAGTAACAGTTTAATTATAGTAGTGTGTAGGGCCGGGGAGTTAGCTCAGTGGTTCCGGCACCTGTCTTGCAAGCGCAAGGACCCGAGTTCAATCCCCGGTAACCACATACCATACTGGGCGTGGAGACTCACCCCAGCAGCAACCAGTACCACATACCACAGTGCCGGGCGTGGTGGCTCACGCCTGTCATCCCAGCACACGGGAGGCAGAGGCAGGAGGATTGCTGTGATGTGAGTTGGAGGCTGAGCTCAGGGCCAGCCTGAGCCACAAAGCGAGATCCTGTCCCAAAAAACCTAAAAAAAAAAAAAAAATTATAGGAGTGCTTGAAAAACCACTTACAAATATTTTAAATATTTCAATTTGGAAATAGGAATATGGGAAAGGGCAAGGAGTCCTTTAGAATAATTCAAAAGTATGTAGATTATACCTTGATGGCAAATAAAAGTCACTGATGAGCTCCAAATTGCCCTTCCTCCTCTGAGAATAAAGCACGTTGTGATGAACGTACTGGGAGTGAAGCAGAGTAACAGTAGCATAACAACCTGGTGCGGTAAATTAATTCCACTCTCCTAATTAGCTTCCTTTCCCATATGGTAATTCGTATTTACTCCACTGCTTTTACGGTAATTGTAAAAGATCCATTTCAGAATAAGAAGTAAATTTAAGGGAGGTGAAGTGGAGGTGGTATAAATGTGGAAACACCTGGGTACAATCTTTCAGAATTTCCATCCCTTCTTGGGGTTTAAAATGCTCAAAGGCAGCTGGGCGGAGTGGTTTCCTCTAAGTCAAATGTCACGGATTGATTTATTTTCCTTATTCATTCACTTCCTCTGCTATGTCTCCTGAACCTTTCTTTGGCTCTGTGTTTTCCATATCTTTAGTTAAATCCTAACTTTTGGCAGCCTGCTATTTCAACTGCTTGATTTAAGACAGGCAAATTCTAGTCTGCATTGTCACCTTCGCTCAGCAAGACCCTTAGGAATTTTCTCTGTAGCTTGTTCACGCAAGCCTTCAGTTGGCGACAGACAAGGGGATACAGCATGGGGTAACTTAACTTTATGACATGCATAGGCTCATTCATTTGTATTTACATTTTTAAAATAAGAAAGACCCTGGTAGGATACAGAGAAACAGACAGAAGGAGACAGAGAGTTAGAGAGGATGCTGGCTTGTGGCTGATCTCTGTTATTTCACACTTTAAGAAATTCATTTAACTTGTGGCTTTAAGTAAAATCTATACACTTATGATTCCAAGTATCAGCCAAGACTCCCCCGGATTCCAGACTCATATTCCACTGTCAATTTCTCCACCTGTACTTGTAACGTGTAATAAATAAGCTAGATCGAACACGTCCAAAGCTGATTCCTGATGAACCCTTCCAACCAGCTATTCCTATCTTTGCTAATAGCATCTCTGTCTTTCCAGTTATTCAGGTCAAAGAAAGTGGACTCACCTTTGGGCCTTACCCTTCTCTCACACTCAGCAGCCAACCCTTCATGATATAGGCTTAGCTCTGTCTTCTAAACGTGTCAAATGTGAGCAATTTTCAATACCTCTACTGTGATCTCCTGGGCTGAGATGCCATCCTCCCTTACCTGGAAGGTCACACTGATCTCCTGGCTATTTTCCTTATTCTATTCCCATCTCCTATAGTCTATTCTCCAATGGGTAGCCACGGCAATTCTTTTTACTATAAGTCAAATCTTACCACTTCTCCTGTCTAAATTCTCCAATTAGATCTCCTTTTCTGGAGTGCTGGTGCTGTCTTTGGTATCATCTTATGACCATTTTACTTCATTTTGCTAGACTTAAAAATGACCTACCCGCCACTCTTCCAAAATTCTTTGAACTATCTGCCTCAAGGCCTTTGCATGGCAGTATTTTCTGCTTTGTTAACTGTCACAGAAATCTGCTTAGCTCATTTACTCATCTTTAGATTCTCTTTCAAATAACCTCTTGTTAATGAACTCCAGCTAGACCACTCTGTTTAATAAATTTAATACTACAACTTTACCCCCACCTAGCAGGCCCAGTCTGCCTTATTCTTCTCAACTTTGTCTCTCTTGCATAGTACTTATCATCATAGGACGCAGAGCCTGATTCACTTATCTATTATTTTCATGTTTATTTCTCCTTACCAGAGAGTGAGTCCACAAGGGCTCTCACCATTTTCCCCATGGATTTCTCTTCACCAGGATGTCATGCCATTGTTTCTTACATTTATTCTTTTTGGTGCTAAAATAATCTACTTGGAATTGGGGATCTGGTGCAAATCATTTGCACTCACTGGGATTAAGGATCAATGTCCAGCTCTCCCAAACATGCTAGTTTGTCAGACTTGATGGGTTCACTGGTGAAACAAACAGCGTTGTTACTTATGCAAGAAGACTCCAGAGTCAGGAAGCTGAGGAGCGTGTGATGTTGTTTAGTTGTGGGATGGCCTTTCTTGACACCTGTGAAACCTTTAAAACACTCATTGGCATTTAATCAATTTTAGTTTCAGTTTTTAGTGGGAGGAAAGGCTTTGGGGTTCTGATACAGTTGGAAAACTGTAAGTACTTTCTTCATATAACTAGAATTAATGGGAATGGAGTTATTATTATATTAATATATCACGTCTGGCTACTTTTATCTTCTGGAAGCAGAGTTGAGTAGTTATGACAGGCTTTATTCCTGCAAAGCCTCATATGGGTACCATCACCTTCACACAAGAAATTTGCTACCTCACGCTCTAGAAGAATCTTGCCAATTGTAGAAATGATGTAGTAGCTTGGGACTGTGTTCAGCAGTTCAATTCTATAGACATTCATTGAATTGTACTTGGTCAGATGCCAGAGTCAGAATCAAAGAAAGAAGAAAAAAAAAACCAAGATAACTTTATGGGCTCTTTCTAACTCTGATTCCCTTTCCACTTTCAATTAATTATTTTCCCTTCAAATTTTATGATGAAAAAATTTCAACATGTAGAAAAGTTGAGAGAAGCTGATGCACCCATACAACACCATCTGGATTCTATAATCACTATGCTACTGCTATTGTTTTGTCATATAGCTATTCATCGTCCACCCACCTTCCTGTTTTTGTATTACTGTTATTGTTCGTGCATTCACGAAAGGTGCAGGTATATGACACCTGTAAGCACCTCAGCAGACAAAACATTAACTAGAGGTGACCTCAATGTAGTGTTTAATCTGACCCCAACACTGTGATGCTAAAAGCAGCCTCCCTTGGGGCAAAAGACATAACTTTACAGAAGTTGAAAACTGAGAAAGGTTATCAGGGTAACTGAGGCAAATGTCAGGGGAATCTTTCACCTACATTTCTCTACTTCCCTCTTTCAGAGATGAATCAGCCTTTCAGGCTCAAAGTGCTTTGCTTGTGATAGATTCTAGGAAAGTTCTATGTCTCTAAAGAGAAAGTTATAAGCCGTTCTTTTCTGGGATGCTGCCAAAAATCCCTGGGAAAGATAGAAAAGAACAGTTAGGAGTTTTGTGCAATGGTTAGTCACGTGAGGCTTCTGGGTCAGAGTCTGGGTTGACTGAACAGACCCGGTCTGTCCTAAGTGCTCTCACCAGTGTGGAAACGGGAAGCACATGGACTCAGCTTTACTGGACGTACTTGGATGTCTTCAACCTCCCGATACGTTAATGACTTTCATAAATTAGTGTTTACAAAAGAATTAGTCCCTGACTTGGTGTCAACTTTTTCCTGGGTTGAATGCCTAATATAGAATAATCCAGAGATATTTGTCATTTAGTGACTAGCAGCTACTCTGCCCTAGGAGGCACATTACCAAACTCTGCAAGAAAAAACTTCAGAGCTGACTGTTTAAAGAACAAAATTGCAAATGATTGTATGTTTAAGATGTCCACATACTTGTATAAAATGCATCTTTGGAAAGAAATCCAGTAAGTTCATTTGGATACAAAAGAAACAAGTCTTGTGGGTATCTTTGAAGATTTTAATAGAGTTGTTTGGAAGCATTTAGGGAATGCTCTGCTCCTTGTCATATCAACATGAAGTTTTCTTTCATGTTTATCAGAGTTCCAAGGGCGGCCGCATCTCCATCCTCATTTCCAGTGACAGGATGAAAAGGGTTCAGAGCTCCATGTATAGCATCACATTTCTTTTCTCATGAATAGACCCTGTGATAGGGAATATTATATGCCATCTATTCCAGTTGTAAAAATTCTCCCCCTTCCACTTTTGTTTTAATCATTTAGAACTGTGTAATGTTTCAGACCTCCACTTTTTTTAAAAGGTTTTTTTAAGACAGGGTCTCGCTTTGTGGTTCAGGTTGGCCCTGAGCTCAGCCTCCAACTCACATCACAGCAACCCTCTTGCCTCTGCCTCCCGAGTGCTGGGATGACAGGCGTGAGCCACCACGCCCGGCACTGTGGTATGTGGTACTGGTTGCTGATGGGCGTGAATCTCCATGCCCAGTATGGTATGTGGTTACTGGGGATCGAACCCGGGCCCTTGCACTTGCAAGACAGGTGCCAGAACCAATGAGCTATATCCCTGGCCAGACCTCCACTTTTTGCTCTTACAGAAACCTGCAAATGAAATTCTGACCATCCTTACCCTTGAACTTGGCTTCTACCAGTGATGAACTTCTGAAAGACAAAAGGAGGTGAAGCTCTTACTTCTGTGGTGGCTGCAGAGTGAAAGGGACTTTGAGTCCCAGAGGATACTCTGAAAGGTGTTGGAACTGAACCATCCCCAAGAAAACTGCAAATGCAGTACAGAGGGGGGAAAATGACTGGCTAAGCCCTTCCCTCCTGTTTTCTGTGGCTGTAAAGTTGTTCTTGTAAATCCTACTTGTAGCAGAGGAGCATTTCAAGATATCTGTACCCCAGAGGTTTCCACAGTGGCCAGTGGGTTGCAACATTTAATTTCCAAAATCTAGTTTAACAATTGTTTATCTTGCTTAAAGGCCAGTTGTCTGGATAAAAATTTAAATAGACATATCCAGTTTCTAAAAGGAAAAATGTTTTTAAGTTTATCCTTAGCCTGGAAAGCTTTGAAAACCTACCTCTTTGCTCCTCGCACATAAAAGCATATTTTCCAGTGTCTATTATTGCAAAACAAGACACCCATGAACTGAGAAGCTCATGGTTTTGTTTGCTCACAATTTTGTGAGTCAGGGAGTTGGGAAGGACAAAACTGGGTGTCCTGTCCCTTCCACATGGCCTGGACTGGAGGAGCTGTGGGTAGAAGATCCACTTTCAAGACTGTTTTTCAGTGTCTTGTGCCTCAGTGCCATCGGCCTCTGTCTTTTTTCCCTATAATGTGTCCTCCAGTGCCTCTCCTCGTGGCATGAGATCCCCCCGAAAGGCTTTCTTGGTATCTTTGCTCTTCTTACAGGGCAGCTGGCTTCCACAAAACAGGAAGTGGGAGCTGCCAGACAATTTCAGAGCCACGCCAGGAGCCGGCATCGTGCCAGTCCCACCATATTTTAATGGTCAAAGCAGACACCCACTCTCCCTAGACTCAGGAGGAAAAGAAGCAAAATTTCACTTTTGATGAAATGTCAAGGGCACATTGCAAAGCAACAGCTTGCAAGATGGACAGAACTATTTGGGCTATCATAAGTAGATTCTTATGATATCTTATCAGAAGTAGATTCTTCCAAAAGATGACAAATAGTAGCTCTGGAAAACAATGTGTAGCTGGGGAGATGGTCAGGCCAAATGACTCTTCTAGACCTGATGGGGGTGCTTCCCAAAGAGAGTGTGACATAGAAGCTAAGAGCTGAAAGATGAACAGGGATAAACCAGATCCAAGAGAAGGAAAAAAATTCCAGACAAAGGCACAGCAAACCAACAAGAAGGAGAAGGCAGAATTCAGAGTCTTAAAGAAGTTCTGCATGATGGGAAGGGATGGAGTATGCCCCTCTCCCTCCCTCTCTCTCTCTCTCTCTCTCTCTGTCTCTCTCTCTCCCTCTGTGTGTGTGTGTGTGTGTGTGTGTGTGTGTGTGTGTGTGTGTGTGTGTGTTAAGCAAACTATTTGAGTGAGGTCAGCTCAGAGATACCACAGAACCTTCTATGGAGACTAATAAGAAGCCACTAAAGATTTTAGGCAATTGTTACTCCATTTGTTTACAACTTGGAGAACGGATAAGCCAGTGGTGAACTTGAAGGTGGGAAGAGCAGGGCAGCTATTGGAAAAGATGGACAGAACGGGAAGGACTGCATGTATTGAGAGATATTAGGGATCAGGATTCACAGGGTTTCAAGGTAGAAGAGCAAGAGGGAAGAGCTTGCATTTCAGGCTCAGGCAATTGGCTGAATGTTGAGTTTTCTGGTAGGAAATATAGAACCATTCTGTAAGAACTGCAAGGTGCTAAACAGTGTTCATATTCCTATCTCACTTGGTGACAGTTGCACGAGTAATTATAATGGTGAGAAGTAACCATCCTTTATTCCTCTGTGGCGCTTTTAGTGTTGACATGCATGATCTCATTTAGCCCTGAATCACCTAGGCCAAGTGGGGGTGTGAGTGCCACTTATATAGAGGGAGTCCAAAGAAAAGTCTGCTCCTCTACGAGCCTCTGTTTTATTTAGAGCAGGAGCCTACACACCAAGGCAGGATTAAAGGAATATGTGGCCTACTACCTATTTTTGTACAGTCTGAGTGCTAAGAATAATTTTTTTCAGCTTAAGTGATTGAAATAAAAAGACTGAAAGAATAACATTTTGTGAGAAGGGAAAATTATACAAATTCAAAATGATATGATTTCTATGAATTCAGATTTCAGAATCCATAATTAAAGCTCTATTGAAATAGTCACACCCATTTATTTATGCCCTCTTCCTTGCTGCAAACATAGACTGGAGCAGGCCCCATGGGAAATCTATGTACCCTGCAAAGCCACAAATATTAACTCTGGTTCTTTACAGATGCAGTTCTCCCACTTTGCTTTAGAGACACCGCTTTCTTTCCTTTCTCAAGCACAGGCACCTTTTGGTGTTTGCAGAACGGGAGACACAGCCCTGCCCACACTCCTGACTCACAGCCCCAGCAGCCAACCAGGCCGCCTTACTGCAGGCACAACGCCCTATCCTCCCGGTCAAGTCTCCAGCTCCCGGTCAGGGTGTCCCAACATCAATCAAGCTCATTTATTTACTTATTTTTTGGCACTGCGAATGGAACTCAAGGCCTTGACACCGAACTACATACAACCTCAGCCCTTTTTATCTTTTAAGATAAGGGCTTGCTAGGTTGTCCAGGGTGACCCTCCAGCTGTAGCCTCCTAAAATGCTGGAATTACAAGGGTGTCTCACCAGGCTCAGGTAAGAGTCAAGGTTTTAACTAACTGTCTCCCCCTACAGTGTGTCTTTTCTTGTGGCAGAAATGGAAATGTCTCCCTCTTGCCTCGTTCATGTCCCCTACCCCACGACAGCAGGAAGACTCATGTTCATCAGGCCACTGTGCAGTGCCTGTGATGCGGCAGGCTCATCTAACACCCATTATTGTTTCATGAAGTTGATGCTGTCTTATTATGGCCAAACTCATTCTCATTTCACCCAGGACATCTTGAAGGCCTGGGAAGGCTGAATCACCTGTGGCCGGCCTAAGATCACATCAAGTGATGCCTGCAAGGGGTGAAGGAAGTACTGGAATTCTTTCAGCCTAACTCAGCAGGGAGAGTCTCAAGTAGACACCAGTTAGACTGCAAAATTGAACTGGAGGCTTTTGTCCTAATTAGAGAACCTACCTCGCTCCCACACCCTTCTCAGGGCCCAGCGCGCCCCCCAGTGGCCGGGGAGCGAATCTTCTCTGCCCACCGCGGGAGGAGTGCCAGGCCAAAGGGCAACTAGCTCAGCTGATCCCGGAGTGGCGCGGGTCTGGGCAAGAGGATCTGCGCCAAGAGTAAACAAGGTGTCACCCCTGCCCGGCACCCTGTCCACCTCCCTCAAAACCCAGGGACTCTGGGTTCCCGGATGCCGGCGCGGAGAAGCGCTGAGTCACGGAGCGACGCCCACGCCCTCCGAGCCCGCCCTCCGCGCTCCGAGCCGGCTCCGGCTCCCGGTTCCCGGCTCCGGCTCCCGGCTCCCGGCTCCCGGCCGCTGCAGAGGCGTCGGGTGCCACCGCGGCCCCTTTCTAGGCCGCCGTCACTGCCCCGTGAGTGCCGGGGGTCGCTGTCGGGGTGGGCTGGGTGGGGGACGCTGGCGATCTGTTTGCAAGGTCCTGCCTTCCCCCATCGCGCTATAGAATCGTAGAGGAGACCGTAAGAGGCGTTTAAATCGGCTGATGAGGTCTGCTGAAAGTGGTAGGAGGCTTTCGTCTCTGCAGCGCTCTGGAGTCGATGCGCACTGGATCAGTTGTTCACGTGCTGAGAATGTCATTGTGGGCGTCAGGATGGACCCAGAATAGTCTAGCTGGGGGTAAAAGGACTTCCTAGCTGCTGTATAACGGATGGTGACAGGCCTGTCCTGCTCAGTACTGACCATTTCTCCGCCTCATGTTCCATTATGCAATAAATCCTAATTGATTATCCGTTTGGAGAAGACATATTTTAGGACAGGCCTTTGCCGACTGCAGGATATTGCTAGGTGGATCCCCTCTGAATAACAGCAGCTAATATTATCATGGCGCTCACTGCACCCCTTTGAGATACTCGCAATTACACATGGAGAAACTGAGGCACAGAGTCCCAGGCCGAAGGCATATGCTGAAGTGGGATGCAATCCCAGGATGCTCGGCTTCGGAATCCACCTCTTGCCATGGCGCGTCTGGTTTTAGTCAGGGATCTTGAAAGAGCTGGCTGTGTTTCACTTGTAGAAACGATTTGAGGACTTGGGGTTACTGTTTGCAATCACTCGAAGTGGAAATCGGTCGATTATGTCTGTTCTGTGACAGTCCCTTAGGGAGAGTTAGACCCCTCGGAGAGGAGATATTCTGAGTAAGAAACTCTGGGTAGCCGTGCGTCCGTCCTGACATAAGGGCTCACTGTTTGGGCAGCACGTGTGTCGCCTGCGCTTTAGCAGACTTCCTGAGAAAACCCGAAGGATTCCTGCCTAAAACGTTGGCCTTGAATTTGTGGGATAAGTGGGTCCTGGAATTTGATGGCCCTTGAAGGTCCTTTTCAGTGCCAGGACCTCCAGCATGTTCCGGGGAGAGCCATAGACTTTATGGTTTTTCCCTGTGTTCCCCGGGTTGGCACATGAACCAGTCTGTTACCCTGTCTTTGGGGGGTGCAGTGGGGGCGTGGGGGATATCTGAGGTCTGGTGAGGTAAAGCAGACAATTAGAGGTACTTAGTTAAGTGCTCAAGATAGCTGTTACTGCTAACCCTGTA
>PVIR01004511.1:0-78532 GCA_004026965.1 Petromus typicus
AAAGAATAAATTAACTTCTCCACAGGGTCTCAAGGCACTGTGACTTTCAGTGCTCTCTGCTTACCCTGAGTTTTAATATATGTGCAGTGTTGATAGGAGTGAGGGGGCTTGAACTGTCTGAAGTTAGGCAGGAATAAATCTCTTAAGCCTCAACATTCCCATCTGGTGAATGAGAATATTTTTACTCCTATTAAAGTCAATTTTGCCGGGCCAATGTGGAACCAGACAGCGGAAGCAGGCTGTGAATGAAGCAGGTGAGCAACCGGAGTGCATGAACTCAGCTCAGCAGCCAAGAACCTCTATAAGCAGCCTTGTCTCTAAACTGATGAACTCCATGGGACGTGGTTAAATGTGCACTTACCTGCCGCTCACACCTGGCTTGGGGGAGAAAGAGAAGATTGTAGTTATCCTGTTAGAATCATCAGGGTGAGGTTCCGAGAGGATTCTGCACATGAAAAATTTCTAGACACAAGAAAGGATAAAGTCCTCGTGATGATGAGGAGGAGGATGGCGATCGCTATAGCCCTTGTTTTTATTAAACCTACCTGTTTAATAGCTGTTGGGACTTGTGACTGAGGTAAGCTGTTACAATGTACGCACAAGAGCAGCAGCTGTAGGGTAGTTCTATATGGCATTTTTGTGTCATTTTTGCTAACTGTATTGCACTCGAGTACTGTAGCTTTATGTCCTATTATATACTACAGTACTCCATATAAAAGGCAAGTCAAAGGAAAAGCATCAAGTTAGAGTTTCCTCTGACTGTTTCTTCCTTCTAAACATTGTAATGTTCATTCTACATACCAGGGCCCCCCTGCTGCAGCTTCTTCCCGGGCACCACCTCGGCCTCGGGATCCAGGTCTGGGGCCCTCACCTCCCACCATTCTCTGCAGGTCTCACTCCCACTGCACCCCGCAGACGTTGGCTTCCGCAGGGCCCAGTGTACTTCCCCCTGAAAAAAGGACGTGTTGACTGTTGGAGCACTGGTCTCTAATAAATGGCTGGCCTAGGTCTGTATACATCAAACAGTTCTCAGGAATAATATTTGAGGGGTTAAGTATAAATGAATGGGAAACACATGGATTACATTCCCATGAAATACACGTGGATATAAAAATGAAAGAAAGCCTTCAGGCATTGTGTGCTGGGATTCATTTTACCTAGAGCATAATACAATAAAAACCTCCAAGGCAGAAGACGCATCCTGGAAGGACTCTTCCTTCCAGCCCCTGAAAGCACCTTCTAGTTCTCCTAGGTTGGGGTTTGAGGAAGGAATGGGCTGAAGGGATAGAAAAGGAGACACGGCAGGCCAGGAAGCTGCCCTGAGTGAGGCATTGGGTCCTCCCCGCCCTTCTCTACCCATGGGAAAGCCTCCCTGGGGTCTAACTGCAGAAGAGCAGGAAAAAGACTCTTTGCAAAGCCCAAAGCAGTCCCTGGGCTAGGCTCAGCACAGCGCTGCAGAGCTGACTGTGCAATGCATCAGAAAAAATGCAAGCTAAATAGTGTTTAATTGACAGAGCAGATTGTTTACGTTTGAATAATTGCACTAAATTGCAATGCTTAAAAAGTACTTAGACTTTGGGACTTGGCTCTGCTGGCCTGCTGTGGAGGGGAGGGGGTTGGACCTTGAGAGGCCCAGAGAACCTTTGAATGGACAGAGAGGGGAACTAACCAAGGGGAAGATAGGGCTGGAGGCCACAGCCATGCCTCTCACAGCTTTGCTGAGATGCTGTTTACTAGAAGCCTGATGTTTCTTCCATTCAGTGTCTGGACACCATCCCAGTTCCGTGAGTGCTCCATACCCACACCTATCACCCATAGCATGAAGTAGACAGTTCTCCCATTAGCTCAGGGAGCTGAGGAGCCTGGTACCACCCTGGGGCCCCAGGTGATACAAATGAATGCACAACAGGAACTATGTCATCCCAACACTGAAATTCTTCCCCAGAGGCTAGAACACCACAGCTCCCTAGTTCTTAGTGCCCCCACCTTCCCACCCACCCTCTTCTGGATACCCCAAAGTGCTTCCATATCCAGAAACTAGCAAGCCAAGACTTGGCCCTGGAAGGGCCTTTTGGAATCCTTCTTTACCACATTGGCAGTGTCTATATGGAACCAGGATTCTCACCCTGCCACGTCCATACAAAGCTGTGCCATCACTCCGACTGCTCCCAACCAAACAGTGCCTGTGGGTCATGGATGAGGCCACAGGTGGTAGGAGGGACACCCAGTGGAGGCAGATGCACTGCACATTATGGGATGGTCTTCACTCGACCCCTGACCTGCAGCATCTATCCCCTCCCCCACCACTAGAGCCAGGCTGGGCAGCCTCAAACATCTGGCTCTACAGTCAACAGATCTAAACTTTCTAATATGCTTCACAAAGGCTTAGGAAAATATTTGAAAGCTGAAAAAATAATGTTGGCTCTAAAATGTGAAAAGGAACCCACAAATCTAGAATTAATTAAATGTCTACATGCCATAATATTACTTCAGCGATGCCACTGTAAGCCAACTCAGTTTGTATATGGTTCTGTAAAAATTATATTTTTGAGTGAGTTTGCACTTATTTGATATGACTACAGAAGGCAGCATTCTAAAGTCAGGGTCATGGGACCCACAAAGTTTTATATGGCCTTGATCCAAATACAAGATACAGTTCTAGTCCTTGTACCCCAAGATCAGAGCATGCCACTCCTCCCTCAAGGACCTTCATCCTATGCTCCAGTAGACATGATGGGCTCTTTTTCTGCTATTCCTCAGACCATTTGCTCACAGAGCTCCTGTTGGGCAAGTTTTTTATCTTTCATATTTAGCCATGAGTATTTGCTCAAGCTGGATCTAGCACATCTCTCTCTGCCCTCACACTCTCTCCCTCTGGGAGATCATCTGTCCCAACTGTTTCAACTATCACCTCCCAGTGGCCAGCTTCCAAAGCCATGTCCCCAGCCCCAGCCTCCAACTGAGTGCCAGACCTGTATCTCCAAGTGCAGATTGAATGTCCCCTCTCGGATGTCCAGTACATGCCCCCACTTCGCATAGCCCAAGGCCATCTCACCTTCATCTAGGTGGCTGTACTGCCAATCCTGTCTTTCCAGCAGTGCCCAGTTAATCTTCTTGGACCCCTAGAACTCTGAGTCCTCTCCAACATCTTCTTTTTTTTTTTTTTGCCCTTTCTTTTCATGAACCCACTATGTATCACTGATTCTTTTCTCCATTTCTGTTCTAATCCTTACATTCACCTCTCCCCTCTTGCCTCAGCCCCATGGCCCCAGGACAGTCCAAGGAAACAACAGGCTTCCTCTCCACAGACCATGAATAGTGGCCACTTGTAGGAGTACTGGACAGAGAGTTGTTTGACCCAGAAGGGAAAGATGGCCAAGGTTGATCAGCGATGTCTACCATAGGCACTGGAAGAAGAGGTGGTTGCAAAAACTTGACTGTGTCCTGCTCTTGCCCTTCTACATTATTGCTTAGGATCTTCTACTCCTCTGGAATCTTCTCCTCTTTCCACTCCATCTCCATACTTGCTCCACCCTAATATCAAGACCTAACTCAATAGCCTAGCTTAGTTACCAAATGGTCACTCTGATAAGTGTGATTCTAAGAGATTTTCCCAGGTTAACTCATTTGATCCTTGTAAGAGTGCCATGATGGAAGTATCTATTTATTAGGAGTATCTGCATTTTACAGATGAGGAAACTGAGGCACAGAAAGGTTAAATAACAACCTAAGATTATATGGTTTATAAGGAGCAGAGCTGGAGTAAGAGCTCAGGAAATCCGCTCCAACTCTGACCTTGCTTTTTATGCTTTCTTGTCACCCCTCCTCTGTAGCATTAAGTGTGTACGTCACTTAGCTTTTACCAAAGCTTGTCTCTATTTCGGTCTCAGCTTCTTCTGTTGTATCATCCAATATCAATCAGTGAAGACAAGAGAAAGCCAAGTCTGTGGGTCTGTTAAGAATATGATCACTCACCCAGCCACTCCTTCCCAAGGCATTTTAGACACAAATTGCTTTACTTTATTTTCACTAGGAGAGGTAGGAGGGCACTATGATCCATATTTTACCTATAAGGGGACCAAGACCAGAAAAGCTAATCAACTTGCCAGAGCCAACAGCAACGAGCCATCCGCTTCTCCTTACCTGACAATTTCCCTTTTCTGGGTTAACATGACAGAGCACAAGGTGCCAGGACATAAACGGAGAGGGTCTGTCCCTTGTCACAAATGTGTCAAAAAAGAAAACTCTGGTGGCAGAGGAGAGGGCCCTGCTGTCCAGAGGGGAAAGGAATTTCTACATCCTCTGAACTGGGGTGGGAGTGGGGGAGATAGAACTCAGGGGAGGGGTCTTAAAGAGGCTAGACTCTCCTTTTCTTTTCCCTTTCCTTTCTTTTCCTTTCCTTTCCTTCTCTTTTCTTTTCTCTTCTTTCTCCTTCTTCTGCTCTTCTCCCTTTCACCTCTGTTTCTCCCAGTCTCACCACTTCCCATGAAACATGACTTTTAATACTTCTGGGGTCATGACCAAGCTGGACCACCAGCCACCCCGAGCCAGGAGAACAGTGCTCAGCTGCTGCTCAGACACTCATGGGGTGCCTGGCCTGCCCAGGTAGTCCCCACAGAAGGGATGTCTCAAAATAGAATCCATGGTGCTCTCTATTTTCAGAATGGAAAGTGCGTGTGTGTTTTTCGAAGGCACAGAAAAAAATTTTTTTAAAAAAACCACTGTTACCTGCCCAACAACAAAACAAAAACACTGCATTAATGAAGTGAGTTCCTAACCCTTTCTGACCTGGGATAGTTTGTATTACCTGAGTTCCTCCTCAAATCCTAAATGAGTACAGTTGCCAGCTTCTAAATTTGGGCACTTGTGGGCGCCTACTGGCAGAAAGAAGAAAGAATCGCTGTAGAGCTGTGGTCTGCCTTGAAATCCAGTCAAGCCCCAAATTCTAAACAGAAAGCAGCTGTCTGCCCAGAATTGGAGTCGGGATGGTCCCTATCGATGCCTCTTCCCCTGTCCACACCCCTTCTCTTTTTTCTTCCCTCTTTTTTTCATGACTAACGTGCCAAAAAAGCTCAGTGTGAATGAATATTGGAATAGGTGCAAATTCAAACCTGCATTATCTGCCACAGACGATCAGGGCTTGGGGCGGGCCCGTGGGTGAGCCATCCGGGAGGACCTGCCCCAGCGCCACTGTTCACAGAAGAAAGGAAAAAATAGAAATTGATCTATGGCTTTGGTACAGGGGCCAGGTCAGGTGGGCCGGAGGATTCGGTTGCCACTCTTTCAGCCTTGAGAAATGCCAGCTGATCTCTATCGGGCCCAAACTGGGGTATCTCGGAGGTAAATCTCCTGTTCCACACTTGGAGCCAGGTCTCTACTTTCCGATGCCTGGGCAGCGCCGTCCACCACTCAATCCACCCTGATCGGGTGACGTCTCAGGTACCAAGCAAGGCAGCCATGCCGACATGGCCCCTTCCTGATGTGGGTCTTCCAGCCCTGTCTCTGGAGGAAGGGTCTGTCCCCACCAAGCATTTCTACCCAGCTGTGTTACTTGCCTGGTGATGAACCCATCTCAAAAGGCTTCTGATTTGAGTGCCTAGTTCTTGAATTTATTAACAATCACTAACGGGCCATGTGGAAAGAGCAGCAATCTGAAACCAAGTCACAAAAGGTATATACACCCAGCGTCTCCTCTCATCCCACTCTGAGGATGGTTCTTTCCCTCCTTATCTTCACAGTGATGGGTGTACTGCTCCCCATCTTACAGATCAGAAGGCTGAGGTGCAGAGAGGTGCCACTCAAGGGAGCAGACCAGGAACTGAACCAAAGTCTATCTGATCCCAATGCCTGGTTTTTCCTCCGGAGCCGACCACTTCCCACCAATGTCACAGGTCTTTATATTAGTCTACGTTGTGGGTGTCTCCGTGTATCCACAGGTACCTCCTCACCCCACTATGTCTTTGTCAGTTCAGGGGTAACGCAACACAGGCACCTCTGGTGTGTTCTTTCCCAGCCTTCTGCAACACTGTGCCTGTGGATATATTCAGAGGTTTTCAGGCAATAAATCAAGTCACTGAAAATTAAAAATAAGCAGGGAAGGAGGGACTCGTACTGGCTGGGGCTTCTGAGCCATGGTCTACAAAAATAAAGACTGGCTTGAGAAGCTTTCTGTTGGCAAGAGAGGAGTCCTTACGCAATCCTCTCTAACATGGCTGTGCAGACAGGGCCACCCTGCATGGCGGGCCTAGTTCTAGGTGCCTCCTCATCAGGCCTCAGGCCAGGGAGAAATGTGACTTCCTGTGGGACAGCGGGAGGGACTCTGGGGGGCATGTGGAGGGTGACAACCCATGCAGCGGGCAGACTTGGCAGGACTCATGATGCTTTCTTTGTACGGAGAGCTCTCGGGAGCCAGTTTTCCAATCCTTTGCTCCTGTCTATGACCTTTACCTTCCCCTTCCCTCCTCCCTTCTTCCCACTCTCAATGAGTGTGGCGGGAACCTGGCCAAGGCCAGAGAGAAAATGAAGACATTTCTCAAATGGCATGTTCCGGTGGCTGAGCGCTGGCAGGCAGAGCCTGCGAGGAAGCGGGGCCGGTTCCCTGTCCATCCCCTAAATATCCTAACTATGTTCCCTCAACGGCCGCAAAACCACAGTAATGTCTGCCTGCCCTCCCCTCCTCCCTCGCACCCAGGGTCTGTGAGGAGAGCAGCCCACCGCAAGGTCCCAGAGGCGCCACTGCTGCCAAGGGAGGGGCCACAGCCAGCCTGGCGCTTGGCGGGCCTCTGGCTGGCGCTGGCCATTGATAGCATGTCCTGCCCGGCTTCTGGCCGCCATACCCAGCGCTGCTCCCCAGGGCAAGGATCCCGGGGAAGGTTTCTAGGCCTCTTGTCACTCTGTCTGGGACACGGGCCTCCCTCTTGCCACTGTTTCTGCGCATGGTTGGACCCAGAGCTGGCCTACTGGGCACTCACTCCAGGTCTAGGGCTGTTTTTGACACTGCCTGCCGGGAAAGCTACTTCCTTTGCTAGGCCTATATTGTACGAGGAATACTTTGGGGATGTTGACTGTTTTCAAATTTTCTTTGGAGGAATTTTGTGGAAAGGCTTCAGACTGACAGGAGAGAGACAACTGATCATGTATAGCAGGCCCCACACTCTTACAGCAGCCCCACCTCCCTTTTGTTTTATATAGAAGACAAATTTGGAACCAATGCTAAGCTACCCACATCAAGACCACCCATGAAGACACAGGTCCCTTCACCTCAGGGCTTCCAGTGCCACTAGGGATAGGCAGCTGGGTCTCATGAGGAAAGTCTTGAGTGGCTTCGGCCAATTGCATGGAGATGAGTGTTAGGCTGAGACACTGTTTTTCTCTGTCTTTCCATATAAGGTCGTAAAGGTCTTTTAAGTTCTTTCTTTGGATTGGTTGATCCTGTTTCTCTTTCTTAGAAGACTTTCTAAATACCAGTACTCCTAGGGTTCCAGCATCTTCTCAATACTTTGTTTTCAGCTTTGAAGAGGTCAGCCTCTCTTGTGCCTTCTGGTCCTGATTGGAGCCTCTGAAATCTACATGTCATCCCAGTCACTGTGCAAGATCTAGACCTACCCTTAAACCTTCCTCAAAGAAGCCTCTAGAAGTTCCTTTTTTCATAGCAGTCATTCAAGATGGTACCAAAATAACCTGTTGTCTTGTTCTCACATCAGCTCTTCCTCTCATGTCTTCGTTTTGGTCCTCAGCTCCATCACTCCCTCAGTTATCCATGATCAAATCTTAGACTTGACTTTGGATGTGCCATGACCTTCTGCTATACTTTCCGCTGGCATGTAGTCTTATATCTCTTTCATGTTCTCTTTCTTTCTTTTTCTTTCTCTCCATTTATACCATCTATGACAACCTAAGGCATCCATCATCTGAACCCTTGAAGTAGTCACTAGTCACCACTGAGTTTTTCTTCACTTTCTTTTTCAAGACAGGGTCTTTCTTTGTAGTTCAGGCTGGCCCTGAGCTCACTATGCAGCCCAGGCTGACCTTGAACTCATGGCAATCCTCCTGCCTCTGACTCCTGAGTGTTGGGATTACAGGTATGAGCCACCACACCTGGCAGTTTTCTTCACTTTCTTAGGGAACACTTTCTGTTTCTGCTACACTGTGCTCTGGTTCCTTTCCCCATACCATATCTCATTCTTCGTTCCCTGCTTCTACACCTTGTCTAATAAGTATAATGGAACCCAGATGTGGCAGACAAATGATGCATTTCCTGCACCACACACTCCTCTTGAACCTTGCCACTCCCCTCACAGGATACGAAAACTTAAATCATCTCCCCTTAACTGGAGTCTTCCACCCCTTTGCAGAAGGGAATACTTTGTGACTGCCTGAACACATACAGCACAGTATAACAGACAGTGGTGACTTTTGAGGCTAGGTTATAAAAAAATACCATTTCTATTTGACATCCTATTTTGGGATTTATGCTTCCAGACCATGAAAGAGGTCCATCTACATTGAAGCTGCCAAGCTGGAGAGACCAATGAAGAGAAAGAGGAAAGGCATTGAGACCCAAAGAGCCCTCTCTCTCTGTATAACACCCATTGTCTGTTTGGGAGTTCCCAGCCCAAGGGGCAGCCATGACCTTGTGTGACTGGGGATGCTCAGATGCCCTCAGCCCCATCACCTTCTGGGGCAAAGGCTACAGAGATACAAGTGAGGCCCACTTAGTTGAACCCGGTCAAACCCAACTATGAGAATACAATAAATTATTATTTATGTTTAAACTACCAATTTTAAGTGGTTCATCACATAGAACTAGATTATTAGTCATCTTCTTTGAAGTCAAAAGCCTTAGTTTTGCAACCTAGGTCTGAGAAAAGCTGCTTAACCAATTATTTGCCTTCGGAGAAAGTGACTGGCTATTAAATATGAGCTATAAACCTAGATAAGACAGAAAACATCTAGTACCATATCTTCCACTCATCTGGTTTCCATTGAATGATGACTTGTAGTATGAGCCTCTCTAACTAACTTGTCTGCAGTGTTCCCCACACGAGGGTCAGGATAGCTGAACTCTACCAAGCTCAACCTCCCCCTCACCTTAATGATGCTTTTTCTTCCTTTCCAGGTGCAAGAAGATAGTCTCAGATCCAAACTGTACACTATCTTCCTGACATCTTGCACTTTTCTTTATCTTGTAGGTATTTTCCATGATGTTGGAAGCCTTAGAATTGCTTTACCAGGAAATTGCTTGAGGCAGGACCTCAGCCATGGTTCAAGTATCTTGTGTTCTCTCCACACATCCTTACTTCTTGACCAGGGTGCACGGACAACAAAGACCTTCCACATCCTTGGATTACCATAGAAATCCTATAAGACAGTCATCGTCCAACCTGTAATCCTTGTGATCCAGAGTCGAAGCTGCTTTACCACCCCCACAGCTCTCCTAGCAGCCAGAAGCTGGGTATCACCACACTGTCCACCTGTAGGCTAGGATTTATCTCTCACAAACCACAGCTCCTTGACAACCAACCTAGCTAGACAGACAGCACCTTCTGCCTCCAGCTTGTGGAATGTACAATAAGAGAACCGGGCATGTTCCTGAAATGTGATCAACTTTGGAGTGAGTTGTGACTAGACCAAGCAGATCTTCGCAGAGACAGGGAGATGACTTTGGGCAGAAGACAAGATCTTTGGGGCCCAGAGGCTCCTTCACATGTGTCTTCCTTCCATTAAAGTGCAAGAATAGGATATCACAAATAAGCATCAATATGCTGGGCCAAAGACAGAACAGTTCCCATTCTCCCCACTGAGTTTGCTTCACTTATGGACTCAGCCAGCATCTACTCCTGGCCCACAATGTGTCAAGTATGTCCTTGGGGCCAAGTGGCGATCAAGACACACACTCTGTCTCCAGAGAGCTCCTCCCATTATGTGCATGTGTGGTATTAGGATAGGCAGGTGGGAGTATAGGTAACTAAAGAAGCGTTTCTCACAAAGATGGAGCTGTACTGGGTACTGATCAGGGACAGATTTCAGAGAAGTGGCAGCTAAATGGGACCATGGAGAACTGACCAAGCCAAACAGTAACTAGAGCAGCCATTGGGGGTAGGAGCAGTGTTCCAGGCTGTAAAGACAGTGGATACAGAGCTGGAGGGGAAAAAAGACACAAGACATCAGTAATAATCACAGTCATCAACACTGATCTAGAGAGAATGGGGAGGGCAAGGCAGAAAGGGGCCCTGTGCTCCAGCCCCAAGGATGTTGCAGAGCATGCTAATCAGCTTGGCCTCATCCTTGGCTCAGTGAAGGCCTTTTTCCTGCAAGTCAGATCTACATTTTAGAAAAAGATCAATCAACAGGATGGGACTGGATGGCTGGGTGTGACCCTGAAATCTACAGCCAGGAGACAATGATAGTCTCCAGGTAAACAGTTGGAGGGGTCTGGACCACTAACATGGCACACAGATAGAGCGGATTGAGGGAGGTGGACGGACAGTCTCCAGGGAGGTAAGAGAGACAGAAAATACATGGAAAGTCCGAGTACATATAGTTCAGGGTCTAGGAGAAAAATTGCAAAGGGGAAAGGCCAACTGGCATTGTGTGGAAGAAGAGGTCAGGAGAGGAAGTAACATTCCATTAGAGTCTTCAGCTGTGAACAACTGTCTGCTTTTCTAATAGGGTCAATATCTTCCAGGAGAACAGTGAGAGACCCAGATTCCCATCCCCTGTCCTAGGTACTCCTGTTTTCATGATGGCAACTTGGTCAATACCCATCCCTCCAGGCAGCAGAACCTACCATGGCTCTGGAGCACAGAGGTTTTGAGTTGTAAGGGTGACAGTGTGGATTGGGAAGAAATGACCTCCACTAGGACTATTGTATGCTTTAGGTCCATGGCTTAGTAACCAACAATGAGATGACAGCCAAATAGAGGCTTGAGTGGTCACTGAGAAGGACAAGGACGTGAGGGTTGCTTCTAGCCTACTAGGTGGTTCTAGGGGGTCTAGAATGCTCTAGCTCCCCCCTCAGCAGTGGGCCCTCTGTAAGTCTTTAGTTCCTCACTGAATTGAGTGATACTTGTTTTCAAAACCAGTGCCCTCCTCCACCAATTGGATTTCAGGAAGAGGTTGGGAAGGTGGCTCACAGCCACTTGTCTGTTCATAGAGTGTGGTCAGAGCCCTGACTGGGAGGAATTTGTTCAAGCGAGCAAGAATTTGTGTTTACATATATGTCTACATGTGTTGCAGCTAAGCCCCCCTCTGGGATGCATTATTGGGGAGTGTGTGTGTGTGTATATGTGCCATTTATGAAAGCCTGTGTATGCCTGTGCATGAGTGCAAAAGTGTATATGAGTTTTTCTTTCTGTACTTCTGTGTGCAAACATGTACAGGCAATAGAGGAGCACATGCATGGTGAGTGTCTATATATATTCCTAGGAGTCACTTCTTGTATCAGCTAGCTTAACCTGTGTAACAAGTCATCCCAAAATTTAGCAGCGTACAGCAACACATATTTATCATCTCTCATAATTCTGAGGATTTTCTGGGAGATTCCACTGTTCCACACCAGTGCAGCAAAACTCTACTGAGCCTGGTAATATGTCTGCGGTAGTGGGTGGCTCTGGTGGCTGAGGGGGAGTTATACAACAGTGGTCTTACTCATTTATCTAATGATGGCTGCTGACGTGATGACAGGAAATGACAAGGCCTCACCTTCTAGCAAGCTAGCTGAGGCTCACTGATACAAAAGTTACAGGGTTGCAGGCACAGGTAGAGCAAGGCTCAATACACAAACTTTTTTGATTGCTGCTTGCCTTATATTTGCTATTTTCCCACTGGCCAAATCAAAACACATGACTAAAGCCCAGGTTAGTAGTGTAGCAGGAGGGGAGAAATCATCAAGGGCATGGAATCAGGAAAAGGACTTATTGCTTCTATTTTTTTCAAAGTAATTGATCAAGAACACATGTGCACACTTGTAGGGAAATGCCCATGTGTATTTCTATATATGCACTGTATCCATTTGTGTACACATGCGTGAACACACATTGTGTACGGAAATGTGCATGATCAGTCCAGAGAGCAGCTGCTAGTGGCTGTATGAGTACATGTAGAATGCCCACATGTATACTCCCATGCATTCATGTGGATGTCATAAACATGAGTTAATTATATGCATGCACATAGAACATGCATGGATTCATATCTGCTCAGGAGAGCATTAGCAGAAGCATTTATGTAAACACTGCACAGTGCTTCTCCATGTGCATGCATAGATATCTTTACACATACATGACGCATGCATGTGTGGTTGCCTGGATAAGCAAGTGCAGGAGCCTCTGTGTGTCTATGTACACACATGCAGGCCCACTAATCTGGATATATATGCACATGTGTGTGTCATAATCCATTGTGATTCTGTAACAGGTACCCAGACTGATGACTGACAGACAGCAGAGATTTACCAGGCACACAGCTCTGGAGGCTGCAGAGTCCAAGGTGGAGGCCACATGTGGAGAGGGCCTGCTGGCTGCTTTGGAGAAGCAGAACCAACCTTCTTTTGTACCAAATCTACTCTCATTATAATGAACCAACTGTCATGGTAAAGACATGAAACCATTCTGCCTCTGGCTGGAAACCACTTCTCCCCAACCATTTTCCATCTTATCTCCACTCAGCCCCTATCGGGACCTCATTTTCTGGTCCTGGCCACATTATGCAATGCACACTCACACATCAATAAAAAGAAAATAAATGCCCCCAAATGAGATGAGCAGCTCTCCATCCTGAGCATCGATCACCATATTTCATCAGTTCTAAGATGTCTTTCTTTTCCATTTTAACATAAAAATGGGCCCCATCACAGAAAGGATAATGTCTCATAGCCACCAGTCAGTGGCTGTCATGATGCCAATGTCATTGCTGCCATGAGCTTGACCACAGCTGTCCCCTGGTTGTTAATTCACTGAAGTTCTCACCGTCACTGTCTGACCTATGCTGGGGTAACTGCTTCACAAATATCAGCTGATGATTCAGCAGTGGAATGAAAAGCTCTAATCATGCAGAAGGCATGGATTTGAGGAGCACACATATGGGGTGGGGGTGGGACGAGGGAAGCAGCTGCTTCTCAGAGAAGAAGTGACCATAGTGTATTTCCTTGCAAAGCACCAATAAAGTACATTATGAGACCTTTGACAAGAACGCAACCCAAGGAGATGACATCGTGTTATTTTATATTGCTGGAATACAGTCTAAGAAATTGTCTGTCATTCACAAAGAATGAACCGAAGCCAGGAAGAAATGCCAAATACCTGGGCTGTATTAAATAAATTTCAAAGCCATAAGAGACTGGCTGGACCAATTATTGCCTCACACAGTTGATAAGATATTGTGTCAGAACTTAGATATTTTGCTATTGGCGGTACATAGCAAAACTGTGAGTCCTCTAGTTGATAGTCTTAGGTTAGATGTGATGTTGTATGTGCTCAGCGCTTTACATATTATATCTTGTTGATTCTGCTCCAGCCCTTAGAACATGGCTGTTACCATTACCCCCCTTTACACATATTACAACTAAATGACTTGTCTGAGGTCACACAGTAGGATGGCCAGTCTATCTGTCCTCACAGCCTAGGCTTGGAACAGCCCTGTGTGTAGACACCAGGGACTGAATGAGACAGGGACTACAGATCTCACCTCTCAACATCTGCACTGTGTGAATTGTGGAGAAACATGTTTCAGCCATAGCTTGAATGAACATGCATATGTATGTGTGTGTGTTGTACATATGTGGTTGCCCGAGTGATCAGGTGCAGGAACCCATGGTCCAAGGACCACACAAGGGAGCTGCCTGTCATCTCCTCAGCAGAGATAGGACTATCCCGTTCTCAGTACCCCAAGCAGGCCAGGAAGGGAAGGAGTCCTGATGGGTCATGACCTCCCCAATTCATTTCCGCTGCCCCCTCTCCACTAAAACTGCAACCCTGAGGTTGATAGATGTACTTCATCTCCACTGTAGTCACTTTTGGAGGCTCAACACCAAAACCAGTCCTTCCTCTGCTTTCTAAATATCCCCTGGAAGTGTACCAATCTGTTAGCACAAAGGCATTATTACCCCTCCAGTGTCAGTGCTTTGTAGACTATTGTCCTTCTCTTTGAATATTTTCCTGTTTCTTGGTTCAATGCGGAACCTTCTTTTCACAGACCTGTAGCAGTAGAACATGTCCAATTATGCTGTAGTAACAAGCAACCCCACAGATGTTAGTGGTTCATAATAATACAGGATTCCAGCCTTGGAATAGGACTGAATGACTTGTCATCAAAAGAAAAGCTCTAGAGAGGAGGTGAGGGGTGGGCCAAAGAGGAGCACCAAAACCCACAGGCAAGGAAAGTCTATCTCCTGTGGAAGCCATAATTGTCTCATGTGTCTAATGAGAAATATCAATTATTTCTCTCCATTTCCTTCAAGCAGCTTCATAGAGAATCTAATAAGATCATGTGATTGCTTGAAACTGTGGACAATCCTGTTAGCGTTCTGCTCATGCTCTTGGGCTTTACGATTATTGCTTGTCCTGAACTCCCACCCACTAGTGTCCAGATTGTTCTGTTTTCAACCTTTCTCAAAATCATGGATGGTTCCTCTGACTAGTTTCATGGCAGGCCAGAGGCTCCAGGACACCAGCACCTGTGGAAGTCACCCCCCTTGACTATTGGGACTTGGTATGCATTTCTGCAGCTACCTCAAGCCGGGTGGGATAAGTTTAAGATAGAATTCTGCCTTCTTTTCTGGAGTTCCTACGCGGATTAAACTCTGAGGTCTATGTGACATACCCTGTGTTTTCTGCCCTTCTGCTTCAAGGCCCAGCTCATGTATATCCCAGTGAAACTACTCATGCTCACATCCTGTCTCAGGTTTGGGGCACACAGCCAGACTCAAGGTTCCTGGAAGATGGACCTTTGAGTGGATGGAGAGGGCATTACTTGCCTGGAAGCACACATTCTAACCCCTGCTGTGTGCTTTGCAAGGGTAGTTTTGCTAAATGTCAGCACCGAAGAGAATCAGAGACTGCCATGAGTGGTAGCTCCACACTGTCCCTTCTCCACGTCCAACTCCAGTTTCCAAGCTCAGAGAGAGATTGTTCGATAGAGACTAAGGACTGGAACTTCTGCAAACACATCTCAGGTTGGGGATGTAGCACAGCCCTAGAACACTTGCCTAGCAAACACAAAGGCCTGGATTCTATCTCCACAGCCACAGAAAATAAAGACATAAATAAACCCATCTCAGGACAGAGACCCACAAATGGAATAGATTGGGGTAACTCCAGAAGCCCTTTTCTCTCCCCCAAAGTCAGGATGCAGAGCCAGTAGAAAGGTACCCACTCCGACCCTTTCTGGGAGAGTCCCCTCCCATCTTCCAGGCTTCCGTGGGCCAGCCCCTGCTTCCATCCCACTTCCTGTCTTGCCACTCCATCTTTGTTATCTTTGAAAAGAATCTAGACTCTTAGCTCCCAGAACCATTCCATTCCTCACATCCAAGTCCTGGCTCAAGTGACCCCTCACCACACTTCTCTGTTCCTTCTTCTACCCCACTGAGCCAGCCAGCCAGTTCCCACCTGTCCTCTGCCTCAGCCTGAGCATCACCTCTTCCAGATGTCCTCCTAGATCACCCCTAGATGAGCCCCGATAGTTCCTCATTGGCAGATGTGTGATGTGCTTCTGGCGAATCTGGGCACCGTGCCCGTGGGCTGTGGATGCTCACTACCTTGTCCCAGTGACCAGCACTGGCCTACAGCAGGGCCCCTTTGCACCATGGAGCAAAGGACAATGGGTCTAGCCCTGGGGTCCCCAGAGAGATAGGTGCCAGGGTTGAGGGCTCCAAGACAGCAGCAGGGGAGAGAAAACAAGATCCTCCTGCGATTGAGCCGATGAAGTCGCTGGTGAAAGAGTGAACCTGAAGAGCTATAAATAGCCTTGGAAATCATGCATATTACATTAGGGGTGTTGGTGACAGCTTAAGTATATTTCCATAAGGTTCCATTATATTTACGTATTGGTTAATGGATACTTAAAATATTATGTTACCGTAATGCTCATGTTTTATTAGCAAACTATCAAATCAAATGGAGTTGCTAAGTGTGATGGAAAATTGGCTCTGCTGTTAGATTTCTGTATTTTCACGCTGAATTTTTGATTTCTATTTCCCCACCCACCCACTTCTGGTGAGGAGGTGATTTTCCTACAGAACACATGTGATCTCTACTTCCTATCTGGCTGGGAAGTTTTGGGGTACAGAAGGAGAACCCTAGCCTCTCCCTGTAGGCTAGGAGATTTAGTTTAAGGCTTTTAAAAATATTAACGCAAGTCTATTATTAATCTGTTGGGTGATTTGAGGAAAGTTATTTGGCTTCTCTGAGCCTTGGTACCTTCTCTGTTCAATGAAGATTGGACTGGAGGGTTTCTGTATTTATCAAAGTTCCCCGGAAAAACTGACTCAATGTGGGACATAATGGGGTAATTCAGAGAAATGGGGGTATGTAATTGGGGAGGGAGGTTGGCAGGTTTGGAGTCGCAGGGCAGGCTAGGGCTGGAGGCTCAGCAGGGCTGGTGTCAGTGGTGCTGTGTGAGTCTGAAGGCATCTGAGGCAAATCCTCGTCCTCCCTCAGTCTCTTCTCCCGAGGCCTTCAACTATTAGATGAAGCCCACTGCATGAGGGAGGTCAATCTTTTCCACTCAAGGTCTCAGCTTAAAAGTCAGTTGTTATACTATGAGTTCCCTGAAAGGAAAGTACTGTGCTGATACGTTGACTTCTTCTTTGTGAGACAGAATCTCTTTGGTCTCTGCCTTGTCCTCTGAGTAACTCCTTTGATGCTAACGATATATGGTGCATTAACTACACTAGTGCTAGGCTCTTATTTGGTTATGAATTTTTCTTTTATTTTTTTATAAAATGAAAAAAGTTAGTTAGATCTTTAAAAAATACCTTCATAAAAAACATCTACACTGGAATTTGACCTCAAACAGGGTATCAAGTTTTGAGGTTTCTATGGGACAAATTCTAGGTTATCTGCAAAGTAACTTCAGACTCCTCTCTCTTCTGGGTAAGGAACCAGCTGGGGTGCCGAGGACTCCCCAGGCCACAGCAGGCAGAGCTGAGGGTTCCCACCTCACTGACCTTCAACTTGTCTTCCTTCCTAGATTGGAAGAAACCAAGAGAGGTTTCAAGCTTGTCTTCCTGGCAAAACAACCTCCACAACAGCTGGTAAATGCTAAAGTCTTTTCCTACTTTTTGTTCCACAGGGCAAAGACTAAACAGAAGGCAGAGAAGGTCCTATACACAGAGGAGAAGTGTGGGCAGGAGCAGAGCTGGGAAGACACGTGGCATGAGTCTGCATAGGTGCCAGGCCTGCGTCACTGGGTGTTTGGAGCACATGGGAGACTTGTCCACCTCACCTCCCAGGCTGGTCTAGAGCTGTGTGTCCCTACACTGTGACCACGGGCCCGGTGGTCTCACACTGGTCATGGGGACGTGGGTCAGAGGCTGCAGAGGGGCACACAGGACTGCCCCCCCTCCAGAGATGCCAAGATCTAGGCTCTCGTTGGTACCACAAAAAGCCAGGCAGGAGAGAAAATAGACTTCTGATAAGCAGAGTTCAAGTCCTGACCTTACCACTTGCCTGATACTTCCTCTCTGAGCGCATTTCCTCACCTGCAGCAGGGGACATAACGGGACCTTCTGGGATGGAAGATTTCATAAACTGTTGCACTGGAGTAAATAAATGAGTAACACCATAATGAGGACCTGGGTGCGAGCAGAGAACACTTGGCAGCTGGTTAAGCTTGGACAGTTCCTACAGACTTTGACCCTCAGTTTCTTGTTCTAAAAAATGGGGCTCTTGCAGCACTAGTCTCAGGGCTAACTCCTTATGCAATATCAAGGTCCCTACCCTTGTGGGCTGGACACTGGAGATGCAGACAGCAAGGGGGATGGGACGAGTTGTGGATATGTGGCATCGGTGCTCTTATTAGCAACATACCACAGTGAAAAATTAGAAAATACATCATGAATTACAAATAAAAATACAGCAAGAATGTGGGGTAGGAACACCCAGAGACTGGTTTAATTTTGAGTAGTAAGGGAGGATGTCATTCAGGAGGTGATACTTTTAGTGACTTGCAAATAGGACTCAGTAGGACAGCAGCGTAGAGGAAGGACAAGAAAGCAGAGGTCCTCAGAGGGCCAGCCCACGACAGCAGCCTCCTCGGTGGGCAGACTGGGTGGTGGCAACAGAGACTCTCCAAGTGTCCAGCCTTGGACAGAAAGTTTGCTGGACACTAGCAGAAAAAGCACTGCATGGATTGTCCCAGGCCTGGTCGCTCAAAATAAAGGTAGTAATCTCTTCACGAGATTAAATGACTAACTGATGCTGTCACTGAGGTGTTGGCGAGGGGATCGAGGTGCACAGGCCGCAGCCCCAAGTCCTATGCTGTCCTGAGAAGGGGCAGAGTCTTGGCAGACGCGGCCCGGGAGAAAGGATTCCAGGCCGAGCAAACAGCCTATTCGAAATGACAGATCGTGTTTGGAGAACAGTAAGTGGCACGTGGAAACAGGCTCCCGTTTCCACCTCCAAAAATACCTCTGCTCTGCATGTGACCAGCAGCAGGAACAAGAGCTGGAGACCCCCGGCTGTCAGCGGCCTGCGCGGCCAGCGGCTGTGGGCTGGAGGTGCCGGAGCGACATTAGCCGCCTGATTGAGTTATGACAGCCACTCGCGCCCAACGGGAAACCAGGCAAGGCGGTCCTGGCGGGGGCTGCAGACAAATGATGATAAAGTGCTCACTTTAAGGAACCATCTCCATAATATTTCACGCTCGCGGCGGGGGAGGGGCGGGCAAGCTGCCCTGGTGGCGCGGCTAACTACTCCATCAATTGATTTGATTCACGGCAGCAGCTACTCCCCGTCATAATATTTCAAATAAATGGAGCCGTGGATAGAAATAATATCTGCATCAATATTAACCCTGAAAGAACTAATGGACATAAGCTATAATTTCCTGGACACCCTAATAACACATTTTGACCAAAGCTGGCATGGGACAATTTTTCTCTTTTCTCTTTTCTGCTCGTCTGTCTGTCTCTGTCCTCCTTAAACTTTGACAAAGCTGATTTGTCCCCTCAGAATATGCCTTGGGAGCATCAGTAGCCCTGAGCTCTCTTCTCTCAGCCATGGCACCCTGTGGCAGAGCTAAGAGAGTGAAGCCAAGAGTTTCATGGTCCGTTTTCCTGAGTGTGTAGTGCATTCCTCCAGCGGAGGGAGTGTGGAGTTGCTTGGCGGGCCTGTTTGAACTGGCTCTTGTCTACTAGTCATTCATGCAACAGACACTTCCTGTGCACCTACTGCCGCTGCTTAGTGTTCAGGACACATCTGTGAATGGAAAAAAATTAAACCTTGTCACAGTGGAGTTTACAATATAGTTGACTGAGGTCAGGAGACAGTTAAGTCCTGCACAAAAGCAATAAATGACACAGGTTGGGAGCAGGGCCGAGATCCCCACTGTTCCAGGGTTGCCCAACGAACAGGATCAGGTTCTCAGAGGAGTGAAGTGTGATCACTGGATCAGCAACTTCTTAGATCCGGTCTTCACCAGGTCTGAGAGCCAGCTGCTGGAAAACTAGGTGAGGCCCATAGGTACATTCCATTTGGCCTCCATCATAAGATTTCAAAATTCATGGATAAGGTTGAAAAGGAAGGAGATTTTGCTTGAAAATCAAGCTCCCACTTTCTTGTTAGAAATAAGAGGATCTGGCATCACCCAACCCCTCCTGGAAGCAGGTGAAGCTGCCTAATGCCAGTTCTGAGAGCAGGTGCCTGCACCCCACTTACAGCAGCCCCCATTCATCCCTACTGCCCCAGCTCACCCCGCCAGTGTCACCCCTGCAGCCTGACAGGCCTTGTGACTTCCAGGCACCTGACTGGATCAGTTTTTAAACTTCTCCATGCTGGCCTGAGCCTCTGCCCCTGTGGCCGCTGCTCCTAGGCACACCCTCGGCCTGCACCCTCCTCTCTGTTCTTGCCCACTCTCTATTCCCTACATCTTGTGACTCTAGCATAGCAGTACTCAGGGCTCTGTCTGACTTTATGGAAATAGACATTTAGCAACAGCTGGAGACAGATTTCTGAACTGCACAGGTTTTTGGTACACAGGCTCCGCCACCCTCTGCTTTCCAGCCCGACACTGGCCTGGAAACCATATTTGCCTAATGAAAAACTGAAATGATGTTCGCATGAGTGTGTGTGTGTCCCTCGGTGCACACATTGTATGTAGTGTGTCGTAATTTCTGGAGTTGGAGGAAGAAGAGTTAGTGAGAGCAGTTGCTAGAATCAGGCATGTCAGGGCTAAGCCAACCACAGTGTGACTTTGTGCCTTTGATTTCTCTTTTTTAAACAGAAAATAATGATAAGACCTTTAGCCTAAGTTTTTTTTTTCTTTTGTAGGAATAAAATAAGATCAAATAATAAGCTAGCTTTCTTCTCAACATGGTGCTGACACCTCCCCTTTCACCCCTCCTCAGTCTGCTTGGGGAGGCAAGTGATGATGTGGATGGGGCCACTGTGGCCTCACTGGGATGACAGGAAGTTGTCATCTTGTCCGTCAGTACTCCAGGCCCAGTGAGTTCCTAAGCGTTTTCACCACTGAGATGAGCCTGCCCCTGTGTGTCTGCCCCGCTGTGCTGGAGTGAGGCTATTTCACAAGGCAGGCTGGGGGTTGGGCCAAAGGCTCCTGGGGTGGCTGTCCCCACTGAGTGACCACAGGACACTGTCCTCCTGACTACGGCTTCTCACACTGCAGTGTGCATAGAACTACCCAGAATCATGTGTCTGAGTCCACATGGCCCCAGCCTATTGCCAAAGTCCAAGACTGCTGCTCATGTGCTTCCAGGTGATGACCACACCTGCTTGTCTAAGATCACACTGAAACCACTGATGCAGATCAATGTCACCAGGCTGTAGAGCAGAGGAGAGGACAGAAGGATGGCTCGTAGAGGTAAGTGCCTAGACTGCAAAGCGCCTGACTTCTGCATTTCTGGGTGGATTTGCCCACTGAGGCCCCCCAGTACCATCCAACAGAGGCTCCTGCTGGGCCCAGGAGCTAGTTCTAGGGCCCAGTGAGCTTGAATAAGCAAGAACCATAGGACGTCTCTATGGTGCTACGTGTGCTCCAGAAATGAGGGTGACCTGTCACCTTGCTGGGAGCTGGCTCCAGATATGATCCCCGGGCCCATGTGATAGACACAAAGTCACACCCAGCCTACACACAGTGGAGTTCACAGAGAAGGGCCAATGAGGAGAGGCTGCTGGTCCTTCCCATCGTACTTTCTGGGACAGAGAGTACCCCACTTGTCCCTCTGCTAGAAAGGGTAAAGTCTGTGTATCAGGTGCCACCAGTGTGTCACTTGCAGCTTCACTTTCATCCTACTCATTACACAGACCAGTTCCAGGCAGGCTGCAAGAGCTTAGCACAGGGCCACTGGACAGCACCTCCCCTGGCCCCACGCCTTCTCTCCCGCATTTCTGCGGAGGCTCCCCGATTTTATGTACCCACACAAGCACAGTCTGGAAGAGAACACCAAATGCCCAAGGCTTGCTCTGCCACCCACCCTCAGGTGGAAGTCCTGAGATGCACGTCCCCAAGAGACCCTCAGGACCAGCCACCCAGCTGTCCCCCACTAGCCTGCCTGCCTTCACTCATTCATGCCTTCTGTCTTGCAAGCTGCCCCCTGGCATGGCTGGACCGGGGCTTTGCTCTGAGAGGGGGCTCCTCTTATTCAGATACCCTCCAAAAGATGGATCTAGGACCTAAGCATGGTACAGATCATTCACCATCCTAGCAGCTGAGAGTTGGCTGAGCTCCGATCCCACAGCCACACGTTCTGGGTCCTGGAGGAGCAGGATGGATGAAACAAGGAACAGATTGCAAGTGCTGGCTCCACTAGCCAGCGGGACACTGAGGAGGGAGTTGACGGGCCATCAGAAGCTTGGAGAGTAACGAAACCCAGCGTCCGGAGCAGCAAAGCAGGTGCCCGGCTCTGTCTAGGCAAGATGACACCTGAGCTGAGGTCTGTCACTAGACCAGGACAAAATCCAAATCAGCTCTTCAGTTTCCAAAGTCTCCCCTGATGAGGGCAGACATTGGATACAGTCAGTGCCGATAACTTACTGCATCGTCATCCTTTCTCGCATATACTAGAATATACTGATCTGCCCCCAGGGACACCTGTCCTTACATCTAACCAGAGCCTGGGTGCTCCAGGTTGCCTATTTTTGCCTGCAGTCCATTTGATAGGTAGAGAAGTAGATTTCACACTCAGAAGAAAGAAATGGTTGTGACCTCAAGAGAGTCCAGCAATGTCGAGTGGCCCTGAGCCTCTGCCATAGTTCTGCTCTTGCTTCGCCCTGGGTCTGTTCCCCTCCCTGGCTCAGACCAGGCACAACACTGAGTGAATACTTGGCCCTGGGAATGTCAGGGTGGCAGGGACTGTCTCCCAGAAAAGATAGCCTCGGTCCTCCAAAACAGACCTCAGAACCTCAACCTCAGGACCAGCCTTCCTCTTCTCCAAATGAGTCCTCTGCGAATGACCAGACCTCCCAGCATATTTAATGTCCTAGGATCGTTCTCTCAAATTTTCTAAGCATCCCTGGTTCACTTTTTGAAAGCCACATGTATAAAAATGTGCCAAAAGTGCCTTCTTTTCCAGAAGAAGGTGTAGGAGACAGCCCGATAGAGTGTTGGCTCTTAAATGCACAAGACTTGGGAGGCCCCAGCTTTGACTCCCCTCCAACCTGAGGAGGGGCTGAGGAAGGATGTGTCTGTGCGTGGCTATCATCAGCTGTGGGAATAGCCAGACCATTCTGTATAAGCTCTTCCTACATCCCTAGATCATCGTGCCTTTGTCTCTGGGACCTTCTTGGGGCAGATCTGTTTTGTCTGTGACACCTTTGCTCTTATTCATTTTGCAAGTGTGGTGCCAATCCTTCAAGGGATGTGGGGTGTGGCTCTGGGTTTCTGCAGAGAGTCTGAAATTCCTGGGGCCAAAATTGGGCCAAGATCTCTGTGTGGTAGAGCCGACCCCCTTCCTACCCAGCTCACAGATGCTCCAGGTAGGGGGTCAACGAGGCTGGCTTCCTTCCTCTCCTGACACCAGGGAAACTTGGCTGAGAATAAGCTAAGCTTTGACAGCAGCCAGCCCAGCTATGCTGCTTGGTACAAATGACCCAAGCGAGAGCATCACCTCAGGATAGTGGAGCTTGAATTCTGGCTTGGCATCCCAGAGGCCTGTTTTACAATGCCAGCCCTGCTATTGTCTTGCTATGTGACCTTGGACAAGTCAGTTTCTGTCTCTGGGTCTCAATATTTCCATCTGCAAAATGAGTGTGATGGGACAACTGTTACATTCCAAATTACTACCTGTTACTGTGGGAGAAAGAAAGAGAGAGAGAGAAATAGAGAGAGAGAGAGGGAGAATGTATAGGTGAGCAAAAGCTCTGAGGAGGGGTCATTTGCAACCCAGGAGCCTGCAGCATCCTTCTGAGAAAAGTAATGGATTTGGAATTCAAAGATCACGAAGGTTCTTTATTGCTGAAGGGGGAAAGGTCCGAATATTGCTTAGCAAATTACCATCTGCTAGGGGCACCATTATGCCTTGACACAACCATTGGTCAGCAAATTGGTCACATTATTGGTTAGTAAATTTGAAGCTGCAGAATTATTTATTGGCAAATTAGAGATGGCAGAATTATTGGTTGGCGAGGCCAGAATTGCAGCGATTGGTTAGCAAATTAGAGATGCCTGTTTTGGTCTGTGAATAAATCACGGCTGGTCAGGGTATTGGAGGCCAAATTAGAGGTGGCCGAGTTATTTATGGCCAAGCCAGGGAAGCAGAAAGTGCCCTTGCCAGGCAGAGTGGGGGTCGGCCCACTGCATGTGGGGCCACCCGGCAAGAATGCCTGTAGGATGGCACCGCTCGGAGGAGTGGGCCTCCCTGTGCAAACACGAATGCTGAAGGAGCACAGGATGGATTCTGGTTCTGCCTCCTCTAGCACCCAACTCTACTTCTTGTTTCTAACAAAAAGTTACAAGGAAGTCAGAAGCGTGGACTGGTCACTGCAGCAGATGCAGGGAGTGCAGCCAAGAAAAGATTTTGAGTAGAGTTGGGGGCTGGAAGGGAAGCTGGGTCTCATGCAGGAACCTTGTCCAGCCAACAAGACTTCTCATTGCCTTCTGGTCCAGCCCAGGATGGGGAAACACAGGACATGAGAAGTTCCCAACTCAGGAACCCAAAGTCAAGGGCCTCTGTTTTAGAGGCTCTGTCTAGGCTAATAGAGTGTCACACCTCTATTCTCCAGGAAAGTTACCTCTGCCCAAGCATTGGGCTGACTTCTGCTTGAATTTTTCTCGTCATTTATTAGTTGCTTTCAGACTGCTTTTGAGTTTCTTTGGACTTCTGTAGAGCTTTTCATCACTGTTCTGCCAGAGGAAAAGCTTTCTGAGGGCATAACTCTCACCTTTGCTCTACTCATGGAGACCAGCAAAGACCTCATGGATGAATGGATGGATGGATGGATGGATGGATGGATGGATGGATGGATGAATGGATCGATAGATGGATGAATGGATGCAGGATGGATGATGGGTAGATGGGTGGATGGATGAGTGGGTGGATGGAAGATGAGTGATGGATGGTTGGAGAGTGATAGGTGGGTGAGGGAGAGATGAGGGAGTGGATGGATGAGTGTATGAACCAATGGTGCATAAATGGTTGGATAGAAAGATACATGATTGTGCTAATATTGCATATAGGAAGCCAAGAATCCCAGAGTGGAGGAACTGGAGCTTCAGAGCTAGAGAATTAGAAGGGATTAGAAACCATGTATTTCACCTATTCTCTTACTTAGGCTAAATTTTTAAATAAAAAAATCAAGAGACGTCATTGCCACTGTTCATGTGAGAGATCTTCCAGGTACCTCAGGGGCAGTGAACACCACCTATATCCTTCCAAAATAGAGAGCAAACTCTAGGGAGCCAAGGAAGAATCCCAGAGTTGGAGAACATGACATCCTTGGGAGTCCTTGCCCCACATCACTGTGAAGTACCAAACAGAACATGGCACCTCACCATCCTTAAGGATGGGCTGAGTTTTGAGTTTCCAATGTGTCTGTCTATTCACCTCATACATGCTCCACAGGTGCTTGGAGAGACCTTGGGTGAGAAGTTGTCTCTGTTGCACGAAGAGATAATTGAAGTTCAGAGGGAAAGAGGGATCTACTCAGGATCTGCAGGGGGCTGGATCTCAGTCTCCGGGCTGCCACCTTTGCACACCTTTCTCTAACCAATGGACCTGCCTCTTTTCCCTTTCCCAGCCCTTTGTGATAATTTACAAAGAACAGAGATTTATTAAACTCATGGTTCTGTGGCTGCGAAGCCCAAGAGAATGGACCAGCATGTGCTTGGTTTCTGTTGAGGGCCTTGAATTGCATCAGAATATGGCAGGACTACACATGGGGAGCCAAAGAAATGTGCTCCCCCTTCCTGACCATGGCTACTTACATTCACTCTGTTCAACTCTATAGTACAATTTGTGTTTTCTTTTTCTATTTCCTTCCATCTCTCTCTCCTAACTGTATTTTGAACATCTGACTTCAGGACTCCACTAAGTGTCTGTCCCAAGTTAGCAGCCCCAGGTCAGCACAGGCTCCATGTTTGTCGAATGATGATATAGTTACAGGTTGATAGAATTCACTCTATTAGCGTGACACAAAAGCCCTCAGTTTTGCATTCTTTAACTTTTATAAGTTACTTGGCTGTCTCTAGTCCCTAGAAAGGCAGCCTGGGTGTCTGCCAATGCTGCCTGTTCTGTGTGTTCTCCCAGCTCGACCCTTGACTCTGATCTCTGCCTGGGCACACACATCGTGTGAGGCCCGTGTTTTCCTGCTCTCTGGCTTCTGGGAAGGTCTGGCAAACAGGTGGTTCCAAAAGGAGAAAAGAAAGTGGGAACAGAGAGGTCAGTGTTTCTTCCTGGCCCCTCTATGGTTTCATTTTTAAAGTTTTTTTCTTTTATTATTAGCTCCCATTAATTCTACAACATATTGAGTTTTAATGCACTATATTTTGGTCATATCTTTCCCCCATTATCTTCTTTTATACACCCTCATCCTTTTCCTTATTTCTTCCCCCTTGTCTAGTAATAGTCTCCCTTCTCCTTCTATGTCATTTGTTTCAGGTCACACATATTAGAATACGCGATACGTGTCTTTCTGAGTCTGGTTCATTTCACTCAGCATAATAAACTTGTTTGACCCACTTTCCTGTAATTTTTGTTCTTTATGGCTGAAAACTACTCCATTGTGTGTACATTCCACATTTTCTTTGTCCATTTTTCTGTTCCAGGCTGGTTTCATATCTTGGCTCTGGTGAACTGTCCTGTCACAGACGTGGGAATCCAAGCAGTTCTGTAGGATGTGGAGTGAATTCCTTCATGTATATACTAAGGAGTGGTATAGTTGAATCAAACAGCAGCTCTGTTTTTGGCTTTTCAATGAAACTGTGCTAACATCCATTCCTCCCGCTGTATAGAAGTGTTCCTTTTCCTCACATCTTTGCTAGCATTTGTTGTTGTTGTTGTTGTTGTCATTGCTATCTTCTTGATGACAACCATTCTGACATTCTGACTGGGGTGAGATGGAATCTCAATATTGTTTTAATTTGCATTTCCCTAATGGTTAAAGATGTTGAAAAGTTTACACATACTTATTATCCATTTGTACTTTCTCAGCTTATCTGCCCATTCATTAGTTGGCCTACTTAATTTTTTTTAATCTTTATTGGTACATTACATATACGCATCATGATTGCACTCCATAATGGGGATTTGTACCAGTATAAGACATAACTTAATTCTCATTTTTTCCCAATAGCCCTACCCACCCTACCACCCCCCATACATAAAATTTGTTTCTTTACTTTTTTGTTATCTCATTATTTTTCCCCCTTCACCCTATTTTACTCTGAACATTTTCTATTTCACAATATATAACATACAATTCTAGGACTCATTTACATCTTTATTTTCTCATACCAGAAAAAAGATGCAATATGTACCTATCTGTGCTCTATTTATTTCACTTATGAGGATATAAGAAATCAAGATATGTCCATAATTTTTGGTATTAAATTTTCTGAGTTGCAGTTTATATATTAACCCTCTGTTGGAAGATTATCTGGTAATCCTTTGCTTGCTATTATATTGTAGGGCTACTATACTACAAACAGTATAGTATTGTCAAAAACAAAATAAACCAGAGGATCAATGGAACAGACCAAAAGAGGCAGAAATGACACCAAACACACTCAGCCTCCTTATTCTTGACGAAGGGGCCAAACACGTTCACTGGAGGAACAGTGGATTCTTTAATAGGTGGTGGCTGGAAAAAGTGGTTTTCTACATGCTAAAAACTAAAACTAGATCTATGTCTCTCCCCATGCACTAAACTAAAATCAAAATGGATAAAAGATCTAAATATTAAAACAGAAATACTGACTCTTTTGGAAGAGAAAATAGGTAGAACTCTTGAGGACAGAGGGGTAGGCAATGATCTCATGTATAAAACCTAAACTGCATGGGAAATAGCACAAAGAAATAACTGAGATCTCATCCTATTAAAGAGTTTTTGCACCACAAAAGAAATCACCAACAGAGTAAAAGGACAACCCACAGAATGGGAAAAATTTTAGCCAGCAGTCCCTCAGGGAAAGGACTAACATATAGAACATATAAAGAATTGGAAAAACCAGACCACCCAAATTTAAAGACATAATCAAAAGAATTGGCATCTGAAAATGAATATACACTTCTCAGATGAAGAAGTAGAAACAGCAAACAAATATACGAAAAAATATTCAACATCACTGGTCGTCTGAAAGATGAAAATTAAAACGATGCTGAGATTTCATCTCTTTCCAGAAAGATAACTATTATCAAGAAATCAACCAACAGCGAATGCTGGTAAGGCTGTGGGGAAAAAGAAGCCCTTCTCCACTGTTGGTGGGAGTGCATACTGATGCAACCTCTATAGAAATCAGTATATATATTTCTCAAAAAATTAGGATCAGAGGTCCCATTTTACCCTGCCATTCTCTTGCTGGATATCTTCCTGGAAGAATTAAAAGCATCATACCACCATGATATATGCACACCCATATTTATAGCAGCACAGTTTGTAATAGCTAAATCTTGGAAACAACGCAAATGTCAATCAACAAAGAATGGATAAAAATGTGGTTTTTAATACAGTGAACTATTACTCATCCATAAAGAAAGATAAACTCGAGACATTTATAGTTAAAAGAATGCCACTTGAGACTGTACTCTTAAGTGAAATAAACTGGACACACACACATATATTACACTGCCACTCTGGTGTGAAAAACTGAAAGGGTAAATAAAGATCAAAGTGTGTAATAAATAATATGAAATAAGAAGAAACTATTCAAATAGAAAGGGAAACTGTGAAGCTGGAGAAGAAAAAAGGAAAAAGAAAAAGACAAGAAGGAAAGATGGAAATAAAGTTTTTGTAAATAAGACTATGGGTGAGTTGAAGGAGGGAGGGGATTGGGAGATAAAGAGGAATCAAGATATATCATTACAGGTAAGAAAATCCCTTCAAGGGCTGGGGATATGGCTCAGTGGTTCCGGCGCCTGTCTTGCAAGCGCAAGGGCCTGGGTTCAATCCTCAGTAACCACATACAATACTGGGCGTGGAGACTCTCACCCAGCAGCAACCAGTACCACATACCACAGTGCCGGGTGTGGTGGCTCACGCCTGTAATCCCAGCACTCGGGAGGCAGAGGCAGGAGGATTTCTGTGATGAGAGTTTGAGGCTGAGCTCAGGGCCAGCCTGAACTACAAAGCGAGACCCTGTCTCAAAAAGAAAAAAAAAAATCCCTTCAATGCATGTGATCATTATGTATATTTGAATTGTAGCAATAAAATTAATTTTAAGAAATCATTTTTCTATACACCAGCTAGTCCTTTACCCATTCAGATGAGAGCATGAGCATTTACTGTTTGTTCTATTGCAAAGCACTCAATAAACAAGAGATATAGTTTTTCCTGCCATGTAGAAAAAGAGGCCTGCTTAGCTGTGTGAGCACACTTGTAGATAAAGCAGTTTTTGTGTTTAGATGATTTCCTCAAAACTGAGTCAGCCCCAATTAAACTGGCCCAGCCAAGTCATGGGTCTGACTTTCGGCAGTTTTATAAATATAACCAAGTAAGTCTTCCAAAACTATCTCTCTGAATGGCTGCTGGTAGCAGCTGCTCCTTATGAAGGGTTTACTGTCTACCTGGCACTGTGTTACCTGGCTACTTTATGTGGACTGAGCAATAGCCAGGAGGTAGGTCCTTCATCTTTGCCCATTCAAAGAGCAGAAAAGGAAGCAAAAGTAACATCATGACCTCCCCAAAGTCACAGAGTCTGGTTCAGAAACCCGCGAAGATTCAACCAACACCAAAGCTCCTACTTGGAACTGCTTGCTGCATAGATACTGGGCCAGCTGTCTGTCCTGGCACCTGCCTTGCGTGCCTAGGTGCGGGCCCAGTGTTCTGCACATGCTCCTGTAAAGGTCTGGGCTGGCTCTGAGCCAGCCAGAGGGGAAAGCAGGGTCTCTCACCCCTCATCATGTCCCCTGCTCCAGGAGTCAGTCCAGTTTCTTACAGCTCAAGAGACATCCTCGTACCAGATTCCTGGAGAGTTAGAACCATAGGGGCCTTGACAACAAGCCTCTTCACGGGCGAGGAACCCCCTGGCATCCTACCCACTGGAGGCTTTGCCAAGCCACTTCCCCTTTCTGAGATTGGTCAGGCCAGACCCAAGGATGCCCCATTGTCCTTAGGAGCCCTTTCCTAGGTAGCCCAAGGACGTACGGTAAGCAGGGCTCTTCCTCTTGCCTGCATTACCTTATTTCACCTCCTCGTGTTTACAGTGTTTTGCCAAGAGGCTCACTATGCAGAACTGTACCAAACATATACAAACCCAAACAGTCTGTAAGAACCCACATCTGCAATCTTCCAGAGATCTTAGAAGAGAAACCTTGAGTTTGACCAAAGGGGTCTGTTCTAGAGCCTTCCATGTCTTTGAACATGGGCACAGGGGGAGTTGAAGAATGTTGAAGTTCTCTGAGCTGTCAGAGATGGGGCACAAGCCTACTGCTCACAGCCTGTTTTAGAGTCACTGTGTCCTGTGCTCTGGCTCCTACCCAGGTCCTGAACCCCCAAAGGATCACCCAGATTCTTCCTGAAATTCTCCTCCAGGCAGGTGTTTCTGCATTTTTCTCCTTTTTGTCTTTTTCTAGACTAACTTTGCCCTCTTGGGTGGGTTTCTCTGCTTGCTTTCTCACAGCCTAATTATTATTACATGAAAAAATAGCTTCTCACACCTAAGAGAGAGGCTCTCTGACTCCAGTAACTAGGAATTTTCAATGGCAGTCATTGAGCAATTATATGCTACGATTTACACTACATCCTCCTGTCTGTTCTTTGACAAAATGAGTCCCTATTATTAGTCAGGCAGTAATCAGATGCCTAAAATAGACTTATAAAAGATCTCTGAACCACAGGAAAGGGTAGTTACTGGGAGTTATGACACAGCTCAGAAGCAGGTTTCCAGTAAAATATTAAACAATATACAAATGTTTTTGTTTTCCTTTTCCTTTTTTTTTTTTTTTCCCAGAAGCTGGATAGTACAGAAAAGGAAAGCAATGTAAGGACTTGGAGCAGAAATCTCAAACCCATCAAGGTGTAACTCTAGAATCTTCTGGGGCCTAATATAGTTTCCAGAAGGATTTATGCAAAAAAGCAATTTTGGGAGTCCTTATCAAACTTCATTGCCCAAGAACTATTTGAAGAGATCAGAAATTCTCCTTTATCATGTACTGTTTAAATGACAGACTCTTTTCCTCTTTATGGCTTGTTCCTCACATTTTGGTGGATAATAGAATATTTCAAACTTTGCCATTTTGTGTGTATTATCTTCACAGATTTCTTCACACTCATATACCTCCTGAATTGCATTGTAGAATTTTGATTTCTCTCCTGAGAATTGTTCCAAATAAATAAAACTTTAAATTCATTTTTCAAAATAGGTAAATCTGTAACATTATTGTAAATGGCCGACCTGTCTCATCACTTGCCAGCTAAAGCATGGATTACTTCTGTCACTGTCTTCTGCTGTCTACCACAGATAAACCCTATTTCTTTCCCTCATTGTCCATGGTTCTCGCAAGGTGTCACCATTCACTCCCAGAATGCTCCAGGGTTACGCGCTGGGTAGAAAGGCTGCTCCTCAGTTGGGCAGCAATAGAATGGTCAGATGGGAGTTTGTGTGCCTGGGTTTATGTTCATTGACATTTTTCTATTAAACCTAGAGAAGTCCCTATTTCTGTAAACTATTCAGCTTTCTTCTAGGCTTCTCTTTCCTAGTAGGTTGTAAATAACAAACTTGGCTCTCTTTTCTTTGTAAATGAGTACAGTAGATGGAGAGGGTCCATTTTCCCAAGTCATTGCTTCAGGACTTTGTTTTTCATTCTCTTTTGGTCTAGAATACTCCAGTAGGGTTGTCCACACCCAGTTAGAAATGAATGCGTTCAGACAATCTCCAAAGAAGAATTTCTTGAGTTTTTATGGGATAAGAAATTGGCAGCAGAGTCGCTCAGGACTTAGGAGTTGGGACACTGGAGCTCCATCATCTTCTGACCTCTTCATGCCAGACAAGCATGAACACCACATTCCTTTTTCATAGGAAGAAAGCACCTCAGCTCACTAGTCCAGCACAGCAGACGGGTTCCAGTCTCCCCTCCACTTGTAGGTAAAGTATTTGACCCTGCTGATTCTGAAATCTCTTGCTGTGAAATGAAAACAATGAGGGTATTTGTGCTTTCATCCCCCAGCCAGGAAGTCATGAGGATAATAGGAGAGCATGGTCCCTGCACATGAGGTGGGCTTGCTCTTCCCCAACTGCACCACATGTGCTGGGAACCCAACTTGCCACCAGGCAAGTGTGAATAAGCCCCTGGGGGGAACTCTAGTCTCTAACTTCAACAGAGAGCAAGTGTGCACCCCGTGTGACCCCCTTCCCAAGGGCCCTGCATTTGTGAGGAGAGTTGTTCCTCTTCCCAAGAGCTGACCTAGGTCAGCCTGACCTTGGCAGGACTCCAAGCTTCTAGGGTTGACTGGTCACTGACTACGTCCTCTATCCATGGTGAACAACTATGGCCACTTAGCAGCCCTCACTCTCCACCAGCTCCTCCTGCAAGAAGCTCCCCCTACTACAGTCCTCACCAGAGCTGAGGCACAAAAGGTGAGTGTCGGTCTCCGATAGTTCATGGGAACCCAGTGGCACCCGGGGGGTTTCCCTGGCACACGCTTAGCGGCTGTGCAGTGCTGCTGATGTGTAGCTTTGGAGAAAGCATCACATGATGGGCCAAAAATGGTGGTTCTACTGACTTCTCTGCCATAGACCTAGAGCAAGTGAATTTGTCTCTTTTTAGACCTTTTATCAGTCTTTTCACTTATAGAATGAAATTCTACTTTTTTCATTTGTTAGAAAAGATATATTTTTAAATCAAAGTGATTATACTTACAGTATTGGGTAAGTATCATAGATGTGTAACTCAGAAGCTAGCTTCCTTTCTAGAAAGGCCTAGAGAGAAAACATTTGTGACTGCTTTCTCCATTACAACTACTCGCCTCTCTATTTACAGCTGCAAACCATGTGAGCATGGCTTGTTCCGATAAAACTTTATTTGTGACAACAGGCGCCTGATCATATTTTACCTTCCAGCCATAGTTTACCAGTTGAGATAGACTGGATGTTTGTGTCTCCTCCACACTCAGATGGGACCCTAGTCCTCACTGTTGCTTGGAAATGGGACCTTTAGGACTCAGCAATCAATTTCTGTCATTCATAAATTGCCCTGTCTAAGGTAATTTGTTGTAGCAGTCTCATATCTTTTCCTCATTTCATAAGGGCACCAATTCCATCACGAGGGTCTCACCCTCATCATGTAATCTAACCCCAGCTATTTCTATGTGTGTCCACATGGCAGAAGGAACACATAAGCTCTCTCACACCTCTTTTATTAGGGTGGTGATCTTATTCATAAATTTAAAGCCATCTTTCAATGGCCCTACCTCTCAACACCATGAGCCAGTCAGAGGACACACACATTGAGACCTTCACAGCAGCTGCCTGTGAGCCAGGAAGAAGAGGGCCCTAGCCAGGCATAAAATCTGCAGGTTCTTTCTTCTTGGACATCCAGCCTCTTAACTATGAGAAATAACTACCTGTCTTCTAAGCTACCCAGTCTGTAGAGCGCTGCTATAGCTCCTGCAACTGACAAAGGTCCCAGCTCCTGCTCCAGCCTAGTAATTTATCACAAAATGAGCTCACCTATGTTTCCACTGAAGAGCTAAAGAAATAAAAGACTTTCATCAACCTAGTACCCTCCTCATTCAACAGGCTCAGCATACTTCTCATGGTCTTTCAACTGGTTTTTTTCCTTATAAGATTTATAATTTCTCACCTCTCATTTTCCTTTTAATTCAAGCATTTACCTGATATGACAGCCACTGTCATCCAGGACCTTGGCTTCCAAAGTTTTGTGAAACTGCACAGCCCTGTTTGTAAAAAAAATGAGTTGTGACATTCCAGGATAGCATGGCTGGGGACTACGTCTGCTTCTCTGAACCCAGTTTGGAAATTGCTACTTGGAATATTCTTTAGTTCTTCAAGTAAAACACTCAACTTCTAAGGATGATGATCAGGGTCCCAGCCAGCGGTACCCAGTGGCCAGTAGCAGACAGGTTAGTGGCACCAGGTACTGAGCTTATTTCTCCATGCACATGAAAGGGACTCCTTCTGTAGATCCCCAGGAACACCTGGGCAGTGGTGCTTTGCAGGGGCCTGGGCCTTGAATTGTCAAAAAGAAGCAAGAGCTGGCAGAAAACAGGTGGTAGCCCAGGGTCTGACCTCATCTGTGTCTCACTGAGGGGCCTCTCAATTCAAGGTCAGGAATATTCATGAATATAACAAATATTTCTAAAGGTGAAAGGCACTTGTCATAGTTTCTATTGCAGTGTTTTTAGGAGACCAGGCCCTCTACAGACTTCTCCCTCCTCTAAGATGTCAGTCCCTCCTGGAGTGGGATGGTGAGGGGAAAGGTAAGGGCTGTGGAACAATTAGCCAAGAAATCCTCATGCCCTGAGAGGCCAGAAGGGAGCCTTCAGGAAGTGCTCTGGGTTGGCATCTCCCTGTTGCTTCCTGCTTGTGGCTTGATGGCACCCGTTTAAGAGTTGAAGCTCAGACACCCAGGAGAAGGTGACATGTGATGAATTGGCAGGAGAGGGAAGGAGAGACACTCATTACCAAAGGGGAATTAGAGTCAAGTACAAGTTCTAGGCCTGTGGCTTACCAGCCCTGCTCGGCTCCCAGGTGGCCTGGGGAAGTCTGTGCCACCTCCTTAAGGAAAAGTCTTTCTTTTTTTTTTTAATCTTTATTGGTACATTAAATATACACATCATGGTTGCACTCCATAATGGGGATTTGTACCAGTATAAGACACAACTTAATTCTCATTTTTTCCCATAATCCTACCCACCCTACCACCCCCCCCATATACATAAAATTTGTTTCCTTACTTTTTTGTTACAATCTCAACATTGTCCCCTTTCACCTTATAGGAAAAGTCTTTCTTGAAGCTCACTGTCAGATAAAATAGGAAGAATGAAGATCTTCTCTAACTCTCAGCAAGATCTTCAGCTGGGGATTATTTCTTCATTTTCTGTCGCCTCAAGAACATTTTGTAACATCTAGAAACAATTTTGCTTTCCAAAACTAAAGGAGGAGAAAAGTGCTCTCAGCATCTAGTGGACAGAGGCTAGGGTCTCTGCAGACATATCCTGCAGTACATAGGACAGCCCTCCTCATCAAAGAATTATTCAGTCCAAATGTCACTGAGTTTGAGAAACTTGCCCTTGGGTCTGGGACGTGCGTGACTTAGACAGGGCCGGCAGCGGTGGCTATCCTGAAACAGTTTCAAATGATAGCACTCTGTTCTTTCATGAGAGTACAGTGACAAGGAAAGGCCGCCATTGCCAGACATTCTCTTGGAGTTGGAGTCTCGAGATCTTATTGACCATGAGCAAAAATAAACATGGGCCTGGTCTTTTTCCAAGACCAGGGTCTTGTTCATCATCAGGACCTCATGCCCCAAGTTCTCACCTTCCCTGGATCTCCACACTCCACTGCTCTGGATTCTGAATAGATCTTATCAGCCCTGTGGGGACCAATCTGTGGCAAATCACTAGAAGATCAAACCCTGGATACCGCGTATGTCTGTCCTCAGCTCCCCCATTGTTGGCTGCAAACAGAGTAGATCTGGCTTTGGGTGATATCATCCCATGTCCTCAACCAGAGACATCGAGATAATAACTTTCCAAATATTGTCTTACGAGATGCTTATCACTGTAAAACAATATATTATCACCAGCAGCAAGCAAGCTGCAGTGTCATCTTTCAGAAACACGCAGGCTGGTGAGAGGAGGTCAGGTCATCGCTCGGGGTGGGGAGTGGAGGAGGCAGTGGATGGGAGGAGACAGTGATCTTTGAAGGGACCCCAAGGTCTTTGAGACTGGCAAAGATGGAGGGGGTTGCCACAGGTGCCAGTTTTCAGGCCATAAACAATGAACACCAAAATTAAAGGAGAAACACAACTCGCTCTTCACATGGAATTAGTGGGGACATGTTTATGTAAAACTCCACTCCTCTCCCAAGGGATTTACAGTCTGAAAGGGGAGAGAAGAGAAACAAAGGAGGCAAAACACTAGCCAGAGTGAGCTGACAGCAAGTCTCATTTTGTCATGAAATGGTCATCGACTTCAAGACAGTTCTTCAGCAAAAATTAGAGATGTAGCAAAACTCAGCCAATCAAACTTTCACATGGCTCAGAAGGCACTTTGATCTCTGATTTCTCACTGGTTGCAAGGAGCTCTTGTCTTCAGTGAGCTTCAGTTCTGTCCGTCCAGGATTCTGAGCCTGCGCACAGAGGGAAAAGGCAGGGGAAGATGATGAAAGAGGACATCCAGGGACAAGTCAAGGCTTCCTCCCATGATGGAGGGAGAGAAGAGCTTTTCCCCCAGGGAAAGCTGTCCAACACTATTCTCAAAGTCCAGCTCTGCCATCAGAATGCCTTCAGAAAATTCTAGTTCTTTGTAGAGACCCCATCCAGGGAGATCACCAACAGGGCACGTGCAGATGGAATAAAAAGGGGAGGGAAATTACTATGTCTGTTTTATTTTATTTTATTTGGAAGTTGAGAGAGAAAGGTGGCCCGGGTCCTGGTATGTAGCTGATATGACCTTGTGAGCAAAACACTCTCTTTTTTTTTCTTTTCTTTCTTTTTTTTTTTTTTTTTTTTTTGAGACAGGGTCTCGCTTTGTAGATCAGGTTGGCCCTGAGCTCAACCTCAAACTCACATCACAGCAATCCTCCTGCCTCTGCCTCCCAAGTGCTGGGATTATAGGCGTGAGCCACCATGCCTGGCACTGTGGTATGCGGTATTTATTGCTGCTGGGCATGAGTCTCCATGCCCAGTATTGTATGTGGTGACCGGGGATTGAACCGGGGTCCTTGCACTTGCAAGAGAGGCACCGGAACCATTGAGCTAAATCCCTGGCCAAAACACTCTTATCTGCAGCTGGCTGGGGGGAGGGCAGGCCTTGTAACCCTGACGGCTCCGCCCACACTGTGAGTCTGCCACCTGCTGCTAGCTGTGCAATCTTGAACATATTTCTCAGCTTCTCTGGACTTCAGCCTTCTCAAGTAGGAACCAGGGGCATTAATCGGGTTAGTCATGAGGATTAAATGAACTACTCATATGAAAGGCTCTTGGACCACTGCCTGGCATGAAATGAAGCCACTGTTACTGTGTTTGTGAATGTTCAATGGAGTACCAATGTGACCCCCCCCAATACTGTGGAATACCACCTTTGCATGCTGTCTAGACATGCAGGGATTGCTCTCTTCAGGGGCTTATATTTCAGTGCAGGAAATAAAATTTGAGTGATAATCTAAAAACACAATTTTTGGCTGTGCTAATGGTTATAAAATGATTGATGCTATGGAAAATTTAAAAAGGAATGCAAAAGGTTGAGCAGGCCGTAAGCTGCTTTAGATTCCATGGTAGGAGAGGCATAGGTCTTGGCTGATGCTGGAGCAGAGAGGTGGAAGAAATGACAGAGGGCAAGTCCTGAGATGGGCAAGGTGCTCATGCCAGGTAGAGAGGAGCATGGAAGCCCCAGGTGAAACAGGAGCAGGGTGCCCAGGGAGCAAGAGGGTGGAGGACAGAAGCCTTGTCCCCAGACAGATGAAAGGACCCAAGCATGAGGGCTCTCCTGAGGCACCAGGAGCACATTTTTTTTTTTTTTTGAGACAAGGTCTCACTTTGTAGTTCAAGGTGGCCCTGAGCTCAGCCTTGAACTCACAGCAATCCTCCTGCCTCAGCCTCACAAGTGCTGGGATGACAGGCATGAGCCACTGGGCCTGGCACTGTGGTATGTGGTACTGATTGCGGGTGGGCATGAGTCACCCACCTGTATTGTTGTATGTGATTACTGGGGATTGAACCCTGGCACTTGCACTTGCAAGGCAAACGCCAGAACCACTGAGCTAAATCCCTGGCCCAGTATTTCCAAATTTAATATGGACATCTAGGATCCTACCTAGGATGCTGTGACAGTGTCACAGCCTGGATGGCTTAAAACAGGAAAATTTATTCTCTCCCAGCTTTAGAGACCACAAGTCTTACCTCGAGCGTCAGCAGACCCAAACAGTCCATCACACTGTAGGATGGGTGACTTCCAGGCCTCTACCCCACAGTGGCCATCCAGCCTTGGCTGGAAACTCCAACACTCTGATGGCAGACACAGTCTGTCTTTGAGTCCCATAGTGCTCTCCCTGACTGCCTGTGCCTGCTAAGGACACCTGTCATACTGGATAAAGGGACCAGCCCAGTCCCTACTGCAGTATGATCCGATCTAAACTAATTGTATCTACAATGGTCATTGACTCTGGAGGGACACAATCTACAGCCATGGAGGGAACAGGGGGCATAGGAGGTCAGGGAAGGTCATGAAACACCATGACTTAGGCTGAAAGAATATCAGTGCACCTGTTATAAACAGCAGAGAGTAGAAAATTGAGATGGAAACTGGAGGAGACCCGGGAGCCCCCGCAGCATGCAGGTGAGCCACTGCCAGGTTGGATCGGGAGGGACCCCTGGACGGCTGGGAGGTGGCTGCATTCTGGAGGTATGGTAAAGGAGAGCTGGTAGAATTACCAATGGATTAACTGTCATGTGTGAAAACAATGGTTTGCTTTTTCTGACCTAACTTTCTGGTAGAATTATGTAGGCATTTACTGAGATAGTGCTCAAAAAGAAGAGCAAGTTCATGGTCAGGTGGAAATCACAGTTTCAGAGCCCTGTTTGTCACCAGCCTTTTAGGCATCTGAGTGCACAGAAAGGTGACCTCTCAAACTCACCACAACCAAATCCAGCCCACTGTCTCCAGCCAGCTCCTTCCAGTTTTAACATCTCAGATCCTGCTCCTACCAGCCAGCCAGATGCCCACGTAGGAATTCTAGGAGCAAAGTCAGCTTCAGGTGGACCTCTAAGTCACAGGGCTCTGCAATGATAGGTGTCTCAGTTCCATTCATGGGGTTCCACCTCCACATCCTCATCCCAGCAGCCTTCGTCTTATGCCAGATGCCCTTAGCGGCCCCTCACTGCTCTCCCTCCTCCCGGCCTTGCCTTTTCTGATGCACCTTATCCTGCAAGCTAGAAGATAAAATGAGACATCTTCCTCTTGCTGATGGTATCAAATGGAAAGGTTTGCTTGGAGAAAATCGGGGGCCATTTCACATTGGCATATGATTCAGGGGGCATTCTTCTGGGGCCACATTGGTAGCACAGAAGTACTAGACCTGAAAAGCCAAGATACCAGAATCAAACACTGACTCCTAGCCTACCTCGCTCAGTGACTGTGGCTGGGTATCCATGGAATGATTTGTCCCAGCCAAAAAAAGAGGTTGTGTGGCGACAACCTTTGGACAAAAGGCACACACAGCCTCATGGTAGGTTGCCCACACGTGGTTCCCTGAGTTGTTAAGTAAGTAATAAAATCTCTCTGAGCCCCAGGTTCCTCAAGGGTAAGGTAGGATAACCAGGCCTAAGAAACAGGGTTGCCCAAAGATGAAATGAAGCCATGTGGCCAACACGCCTCCAGGACACCTGATGCAGAGGGCTCATCACTAATGTCAACCCAAACCCACAGGAAACAATGTCAGGAGCTCCGCCAACTGCTGCCTGTACACTCTTTGATCAGAAGAGTAGTTTTGAGAAACTACAGTCATTTAAAGTCCTCCTTCATTATTAATTTTATACAGAGTTATTTTGTGGCTCTGGCCTTTTTTTTTTCTGGTAATTAGATGCTGTAAAAATTTTTTAGTGATTTTCTCTTCTTTGTAATTAGAAATAGCGATTAGAGTATCTTTTATATTACATGGCATTTTTCCTTTAAACAATTGTATACATTTTGTATTCTTTGCTTTTCTCCATACAGACTTTAATGAGAATGGATTCATTGTGTACCATAATTTGCTATTATTATAGTGTGTCATGAAAATGAGTTATTTCCGTCACAGAAATATAATGCCCAGTGTAATGTATTTTTGCTGGTGGGCTTTTATTTTTTCCCTCTAAGGACAGGGGAAATGTGTTTGCCAAATTTGGAAGCCACTTGAACCTGAAAAGCTGGAGAACTGCAAAGCAGGCTGGGGCTAGAGTCAGAAATGTCTCTCCCGTCTCTTTGGGGTACATTGAGTACAGTGTAGGGTACAGAGAGGTGATTGTGCACCCATCAAAACACACGCGTGCACACACACACACACGATTCTTCCAAGTGGGTTCTCAGCAAATGGCATCTGTCCAAGACAGGCAAGCATTGCTTCTTAAGAAGATCAGAAGGGAAGGGTGTAGCTCAGCCTTAGAGCATGTGCCTCACATGCACAAGGTCCTGGGTCTGATCCTCAGCACATACATGTGCCCAAACATGTGTGCACGAACCCACATGGCCCCAAAATGCATGGAAGCACAAAGAGGCTGCATCAGGGCTGAGTTCTGACAGACAACCAAAGGTATTCCTAAAAGTGTGTCTGTAATTCTCTCTGCTATCAAGTGCAGGCTCTGCCTGTACAGAAAACACCCCACCCTCAACTCCACGTGCCACGCGAGGCCCTACACACAGAATATGCCAGCAAGCGGTCTCTGCTGGGGGAGCTCCTGGCTCCAGCTAGGAGCATGGAGGGACACATCAAACTATAAATGAGGGGGAAAGTCCCTGAAAGAAATCAAAGGCACACCTCAAGAGGGGCAGCCCTCCTGCCCAGGGGAGGCATCGGCAGCTCTGGGGATACCTTGGCACCCAGTGGGTCCAGAAAGCACCTGGAGATCCACAGGAGTGCCCCCACCCCTGGACTGATCCTTCCGAGAGCCAGGTGAGTGAGACAGGAAACAGGACCTGAGTGCTGACTGGTCACACCTCTGCTCCTGGCTCTGGCTAGCCAAGGGGAGTCACATTGCGTCTCCTTCAGTTGTGCTGACAGCCCTTCCTCTGGGGACAATTCTTCTTGTTTTACAGAGGAAAAAAAAGAGATGCTTGATAACTGGGGTCGATCTGGCTAAAGAAAGATGGAAAAAGGTGAGCAAGCAATCAAGGGCTGTGGGGTGGACCCTCAACCCCTGACCCGGTACATCCTGGCAAAGAGGCCAGAATTCCATAGCATATTTCCAGAGTTCAGATCTCAGCTAACTCACTTTCCAAGCATGACTTGGGTAAGTAATGCATGGTGCCTCAGTTTCCCCACTGGTAATTAGGGATAATAATAGCATCAACTCACAGACTTGCTATGAGGATCATACAAACTTAGCTGCAAATATGAAGACCAGTAAGGACAGGCCCTGTGTGCATGCAGTTGCTCCACCTGAATAGTGCTCCAGGAAGACAGTTCCAGGGTGGGTGAAGAGGCCACCCCCAGAGCTCAGTTGGCTGAACCTTCTCCGTCATACTCACACCTGCCCAGGTCTAGTATCTTTCTAATGCATCCAGAAGAGTACGCTGTAATTTGGGGATAGATAACATCCTCCAAAAATCTGTGCAATAAGGTTGATTTTCCTCTGGGTGGAGGGAATCCACTGGAGGTGGTGGAATCCTTAGGAAACGAGGCTGACATAGGCAGGTCCTTGAGGCTGTGCCCTTGAAGAAGACAGTGGAACTTAGCCCTTCCCGCCTTCTCTTTCACTCCCTGGCTTTAGGAGCGGTGTTTTTCCATGTTGTGCTGCCTCACCAAGCAATGGGGCCAATGAATCATGGACTATGACCCTTAAAACTATGAGCTGCAACAAACCCTTTTTCCTTATGAGCAGATTAAATCCATGATTTGTTACTTGGCCCCATCCCCGTCTCCTGATTATCCACAACCGAGCCCACAAAACAACTTTTGCTCCTTCCCCAACTCTCCTCTTAAATCTCCCTCTTACTTCCCCAGGTGGATTTTCAACTCTCTCCCAGCTAAGAACACATATTTAAGCAGACCAAAGTGACATTTCATCATTAATACCTCGCACAGCGCCACTGAGTTGTGCAAGCATGTTTCCCAGCACTGAGTCCCACAAGTCCCCTCTCCTGACACCCCCTCCCAGTTCTAATTGTTTTCCCTCCCCTAAATTCAGATGTAATTTAAGTCGCAGAAATCGGGGCTGGATTACATCTGCAGGCAGGGAATTATTAGTATGACTTTTTGGTGGCATGACAGTGATGTTTCGACAATCTATACATATTGATTTAGGTCGATAATAAACAATTTGATTAGCCTCCCCATCCATGGGCTGTCATTTCAATCACTGACTGAGCCCAGCAGAGTGGAAGGGACGCAGCACACACAAGTGGCAAGAATTCTCAAAATAAGAAACTCGGTCCTGATTAGAAGCCTGGCTTCAGTGAATTGGACAAGACAGTTCAGCTGCCACGTTATTAACTCCCTGGGAAAATACTCGGCCGCTCCTCGGGGCCAGCCCGCATATTCTGATGTGGATCGATAAGCAATCTCCGGTGTATATGGAATTCAGCCTCGAATCATTTGTCTCCGGCTCCTTTCTCCAAAGGGAGCCCTGTGGTCGGGACCCGGCCTGCCGCCCCAGCACCCTCTGCCCCACCCCGCCCCCTTTTAACTAATGACCCGCCATGGAGGAGGCCAGCCCGTGGAAACCTCCTCCGTCAGCCCCGGGCCTTGCTCAGGTGCGCTAATGATGGTAATGGCCTCCTTTCCATTTTTAAAAAACAGTGCCCACCCTGACATCTTGGAGGTGAGTTTGTGTAAAGGACAGGCAAGCCTCTTGATAGACAGACAGATGTCCTGGTAATGGATAGACCCCCTCCGCCCCACAGTGTCCACCCTGGCTGGGCATGCAGGAGGTGACCTCTGTGGGGCCGCCTTGGGGGTCCAACAGAGCTGAGCATTCAGGGCGGCTCAGCAGCTGGGGGAGCAGTGAGCTCAGGAAGCTCCCAGCCTCCCTGAAGAGCTGGCTTCTTGACCTCTGGCCAAGGACTGGTGGGGTTCTCTAGGGCTGCACGGCCCCTAGAGACCATCTTCACTCTGGTTTCAGGTGACTGTTGAATACAGGGGCCTTCCCTGGGCCTTTCACCTCCCAGCACTAGAGGAGGCAGCGCAGTTCCGTAGGCAGAACGGTTGCCTCTGGCGAGCGTTGCGGCTCTTGATTTTGTTTCTCCATGTGGAACATAAGGCGATGCCTCGCTTGCTGGTTTGTGGTGAGCGTTTAATGAAGCAGTGCAGGTGGAAGCTCTACCTAGTCCAGGATTGAAGGTATTGTAGCAGCTCATTAAAGGATTCTTTTTAGCATCAACATGTATAAACAATGCCATGAGTTACACTGTTATTCATACATTGCTAAGGTTTTTATCATCAGATTTTTGTTTTTGAAGACAAACTTACTGAGCAGGGCTGGGGGTGTCATTCAGCGATACAGCATTTGCCTAGGACCTGGGCTCCATCCCCAGCACCTCAAAAACAAAAGAATACAGTAAATCTAATGCATGACATAGATGCATGAGCTGAAGTACTCCAGCCTAGGCCACCTGGCCCTGCCCTCTTGGCCACATGTCCCCAACCTCTCTGTCCCTGTGAAGTAGCTGGGCTGTCCGAATCACTCCATGCTCTGTGGTTACAGAGGGAAGTCATGGTGATAGGAGGCAGGGACTCATGCCCAGCTCTGAGACCAGGGTATCTTCCTCTCTGAGGCCTGCGTACCCCAGCTGAGGCCACCTTAGCTCCGACAACCTGTACCTCTGTGGATGACTCCATGGATTTCCCAAAATCCAACAGTTTGTGACACCAGTACCGCAGAGCGGGGTCACTATGACATGCTTGCTATAGAAGGACCTTGGTGGCCCCTCAGGGGTGACGCAAGCAGGCCAGGCCTGGAGCCCTCCTGCTGTGAAGCAGCCAGAATCTCCACCCAAGAGAACCATGACCCAACAGTAACGAGCAAGAACACTGTCCGTGACGATTGGATTTGGCTGTGAGAAACAAAGACCTAAAATAACAAGACTTGTTTTAAACAAGATCAGACTTTATCTCTCTTTTACATAAAAGCTGGGAAGTTGGCCAACCAGGCCTGGTGCAACGGCTCCGCTGCATAGAGTCCTCTGGGAGCCCATTTCCTTCCAGCCCACTGATCCCCAATCATTAGGGTTATGGGGGCTGTTTTGTCCTCATGGCCCAAGATGGCAGCTGGGGGGGCAGTGTTCTAGGAAGAAGCAATGAAAGAGTTGGAGACAGAGGGCATCTGCCAGCTCTTTTCTCTTCTTAATAAATTTTTATTTTTAAATAATTTCAGATATATAGAACCCTTCTGACAATAGCACAGAGAATTTTTTCTAGAATCCACAATCCAGTTTACCCCATATTAACAAACTAAGTTAGTGCCACACATTTCTCAAGGTTAGTGAACCAATACAGATAAATTATTTTTAACTAAGATCCTCATTTAGGTTTTCTTAGTGGTACCTAATGATTATTTTTCTGTTCTAGGGTCACATTAGAGACCACTTTCCACATAATCCTCATGTGTCCCTAGGCTCCCCCTGACTGCCAGTTTCTGAGGTCTTCTTTTTTATTGATAATTTTGACAATTATGAGGAGTGCTGAAAATATGTCCTGGATTTGCTGGACTTCGTTTTTCTCATGATTAGATCCCAGTTATGGGGTTTGAGGGAGGACGACCACAGAGATAAACTGTCGTTCTGTCCTATCATAAGGGCATCTTGGTTGCTTCAAGTTTTTGATAATTATGAATAAAGCTGGCACCAACATCTGCATGCCTATTTTTATTTGTTGTGCCAAGTCTTTGTGAAAGAAGCTGTGAAACTCCACAGCTGCCCCACAAGCTGAGTGCAGCTGGCCATGTACCACTTCCAGAGAGGCTGGTAAATGCTGGCTCCATTCTGTGCCCTGCTATGATGTAAGGGCTTCCTCACTATGAAAAACAGAAGGGAAAGAGAGATTACAGTAAGCAACAAGCTCAGGCTCCTTAAGCAGAGGACGGAGGAGACCTCATGGAGGAAATGTCAAGGAAAGAAGGAACTTCAATACTCAACCCTTGTCATTGGAGTTGCCAAGAAAAGGCTGGTCAACTATCCCTGAGTCTACATATAGCCTTATAGTAGGAAAATGCTCAATAATGCACTCATTCAAAAGAATGGATTGAGAACCTGAGGTACCAAGGTCTGTGGCTTTGCTGCCATTAATATCCCAGCAATTGGGTCTAAGCATACTTCAGGCTTTGCATTTATCTATAAAGCCTTCCATGAAGGCATTTCTCAATTAAATAATGGACAGATTAGAGTCTCCCTAAATTCCCAATTCCCCCACAAGCTGAGCCAGCTGTTGAAATCACCAGAGCCTCAAAACTCCTCTATAATTTATTTCATCATCAGAAATGTTTCTTTCAGAAGCCAGGGCTTGGGATAAAGGTGTTCACCAATATGAAGAAGAGGTTGATGGGTAAGCATTACCAGAAGGAAATGAAGTCAGCATACAGAGGAGACACCTCAATGCCATGTTTAATGAGGAATCATTTACTATAGTCAAGACATGGAACCAGCCTAGATGTCCTTCAACAGATGAGTGAATAATGAACATGAGGTATGTACATGCATCGTGGAGTTTTATTTAGCTATGAAGAATGAAACCATGTAATTGGCAGGAAAATGGATGGAACTATTAAATAAAATTAGCCAGATGCAAAAAGACAAATATCACATGTTTTCTCTCATATGTTGAAACAAATAAACAAAGCATGACCTGAAAATAGATGATAAACTTGTAGGAAAAGGCAAGGAAGGAGAGGGGAGAAGGAGAAGAAAGGGAAGACAAGATAGGTTTATATGGTCAAAGCATGATGTATTCATATATGGAAATATCATATTCACCCTAGGCTTTGGTGCAAAAAATATGATTGATTAATTATGTTAAAAAGAGAGAACAGGTAGAATACATACTTCCAGGCATTTCTCAGAGCTGAGAAACACGAGAGAAAGTAAAACAAATTACTAGACCTCGGTTTCAAAGGGGCCAGAGGGCTCAATCATGTTGTATATCAACACAAATAAACACACATAAAGGTTTGAATCCTACTTCCCTTGCTGTGGAGCCTTTAAAAAGTGTTTTTACTAGGGTCCAGCCATCTCTAGACATCCAAATCAACCTCCTATGCTATTTCTAGTTCTCAGTCCCAAGGTAGAAACGTATTCTTCTTGCCTTTTTATGGCCTGTTACTGGAGCTCACGTGGTAACTGTTACACTATTTCACTCTCCTTTGTCCTATTGTCAATCACGCACAGGTTTAACTACCAGCCTGGATGAAAGTTCCTCCAGGGACATGAACTCAGTTTCCTTTGCTTCCTCTGTCATCCCAGCACAGCATTAGTGGGCAGCCCAAAGACCCAGCCTTCTCCCTCATCTCACCCCATGAGTTGATCCAGTTCTTGAAGTCACCGGAGCCTCAGTTCCTCATCAGAGCAATGGAGCCAGCACCCTACCAGGGCCCCTATATGTAGCGACAATGTACCAGCTCCAAGCCCAGCACCGTGACTGGTCCACAGCAACTACTCAGAAAACAGCGAATGAAAATACATACAGATGCACCCCAGAGTGTAAAAGGGATGAATTAATGCGGGGGTATGTGAGTGTTTCTCTCTGAAATGGTGCAGACAAGCAGCGGTTAGAGTTATGTTAATTCCCATTAATATCCTCAGAGAATGTGGGGGGAGAAGATGGACTAGCCAGCCTTGAAATGCAATCAGATCCTGTTTTTATCTCCTTTGCTACAGCTTTATTGTAGTGAAATATGTTCGCTTTAGCAGAGGGCAATCACCCTAAATAGACAAATGCAAGAGGCCTGAGATGCCAGCGGGAATTGGTGGTGCATCTGCCCTGGACTCCCCAGCTCTGGGCCGTTTGGGTTTATGTATTAAAGCCGCCCACAGATGTGATTGTTCGGAGCCCGCTGATGGATATTTGCCGCGGTTAGGCTGCATTAGACTCAATTTATCCCCCAGCACTCATTGTTGCTATTGATTGATTTTTAAATTAGATGAAGGCAATCAGTAAATACCACCCAATCAAGTTCTAAAAACATACAGGAGATTAGACAATTTAGGGTAATCAATGGAAATATTCCTTGATTTGCTACCACTCAATTTTGACCATAAATTACAACTATAACTTGCAAGTTAGTAAGCTATAAAGCAAGTGGATGTGACAAGAAAAACTATAAGAAATGAATTAAGGGGCTGAAGAAGCAGCACTGATGTTGTCCTACAATGAGCCAAAATGACTCTTCCTTCATATTTTGCATTCTGGTTGAGCCTAATCCCCAGGGATAGGTCAAGACATGGAGGAGAATTGGAGATATGTTTATTATTTTCTTTTAAAAAGTGGGGGGGGGACATCTGTACGCAGTGGAGTAAACATAACAGCCATGCTTCTTTTTAGTCAACAAGTTTGAATAATAACTGATCAACCTAATTTTGTGGTTGCAAATAAATGTCATATAATTTTAGGCTCCAAATCCCAAGATTTGTTAAAACCCTCACCTACCTCACAGACACTTTCAAATGCTAATTTGAAAGTCACACTTCTATACTGTTATTTCCTCCAAAGTCTAAAATGTAACAATAATTAAATGTAATTTTAGACTAGCACTTCATACTCTTCAAAAGCTATATTTGTCTGATTGTACAATCTGCCCATCTTCCATATTTTTAAGGGAAGCACATTGGTACGATGGGTTAATATTTCTCCATCCCATAGACATGAGATAGAAAGAAAGTGAATTTGTTTTGGGGGACTCAGAGAAGGCAAATAATCCACAGCACATTGCATTCACTCATTCACTCATTCATTCGCTCATTCATTCATTCATCGATGCACGTGAACATTGAGACAGGTTATCTTTGATTTTTTTTCCTCTCCCTCTTTCTCTCTCTCCCCGAGGGTTTTTGTCTTTGTAAAAGTAGGAAGTGAATAATCAAATTCTGCTTATGCTGGTGTCTTAGTTCACGCTCATTGTGGGGACAGCCAACCTGCCTGCCAGGGCTATTGTGAACACCAAGCAGGGTCTTCTTGGACAAGTGTTAGATACAGTATGCTACACAAGCACAGCCTCCAGACCAGCAACTAATGATGGTGAATAATAGTGACTTGCTGCAGAGACTGACGACTCTCAAAGTTTAGGTATCAAATGAATTTCACTTGACCTGCATGACATTAAAACTCTTTATAATGGGTTGTTAATATGTAAAAATCAGAAAACTTTAAGAAGAAACTCCGATTTCCACCTTCTCTAGGACAGTCAGATGACAGGGCTGCAGGACCACATTCCCACATGGCAACCACTGATTGGGCAAAGTAGTCCCCTCCTGTAAACAGGAACATGCGCTCTGGAGCCCTCCAGGCCTCGCCACACCCTCTGTCATCACCTCTGACCTGCATCATTGACTGATGTTCTTGCCCAGCTGCAGGAGGAGCATGAGTTTGCCAATCTTGCTCTGAGTCTTTTCAGAACACACAAGTCATTTCCATCTTCTCTCAGTGATTCCTGAAATAAATGGTCAGTCTGCTTACTGCCATCACTTTTCTTGCTGTCTTGCACCGAGTCCAGGGAAGAGAGAGCACCTGGAAAGTTTGCAATAGATTAATGAATAAAAAGGAGGCAGAGGGGTCTATAAGAGACAAGCCGTCCCCAGAGCAGCATGGTGAGATGTCAGATGAGCCACAGGTGATACTACCAGCATGAAGGTGCCTGTGGGTGAGGGTCAGGGAGGAGAGCCGGGAAGGTAGCACTGGCCAGACGCCTGCTGTTCCCTTGTCCTCCGCTGCTAGGGAACTTCCTTCGTCCCCTCCAGAGAGACAGTGGCAGGATGGGATGATTCATCCCATTTGACTGCTAGTCCGCTGTGTACAGAGCCTTTTCTTGCTTTGTCTTTTTACTGTCTCACCCCAACCATGGAGAGAAAAAGCTCAGGCCGGCTGCCGGCCCAGTGTCTCAAGGGCAGATGTGAAGGCTGGGTCCTGGGGCTCTTGGTCCCCGTCTGGCAGCTCTTTGCAGCTGCCTCCCTGTTGGGAATCTGTAATGAGGTAGGGAGCTGGCTTCCTCGAGGTTTTCCAAGAACAAAAGGAGCCTCCTGCAAGGCACTTTCTGCCTCTGACCAGAACCAAAGCATCCACTTTCTGGGCAGGAGACGGAGCCAGGGAGAGAGCAAAAGAAAGAGGAGCCAAGAGCCCTCTGGTTTAAGGTGCAGAGGCCAATTTGCCGGTGTCAGATCTGGTCTCACACTTTCACAAGCACTTCCCTTCACACCCACACTTCCATTTGTATGACTGTGCCTCGGTTTTTCCTATCTGTGAAGTAGGGTGATTAAGGATGAGTCCCTTTCAGGTCTGCTGAGTAATATTAATATACCCAGAACATCAGGAGCTAATATTTCCTGAGCACTTACTAGGTGACAAGTGCTGTTCGGAGCCCCTGGTAAGTATTCAGTGCACTAGACACAGTGAGCGGTATGAGCACTTGTTCAGTAAATCACCTTTTAGTATTCCTAGAAGGTCACGAGATAGGCTGCTTACTTCCCCATCTTGTAGATATTATATATGCTGAACTACATGAAACCGTGATTGTCATTGAATCTCAAGTGTCAGTATCAGCAGTTTCATATGAATCAGCACACACAGGACTTGGTAAACCTTTCTATTCAAATCATGAAAATGATGCCTTGGATCTGAGGAAGAGTGGAGGGTTTGACACAGACTGCAGGTCTTCGAGGGCCGAGGAACTTGAGAAGAATTGCCTGAGAGATGACCAGGAGAAGTGAGCTTTACTTTATCATGGTACAGACTAAAAGGGCAGACCAATTAATCATGGAAGTTTCTAAAAGTGCTTTTATTTTGCCATTTAGTATGCCAGGGAGATCATTTCCCTTAATGTATACTCCTGGTATTAACACGCCTTAATCCATCACACGCTGTATTATGAAATTACTGTGTTTTACTCCTGGGTCCCCTGAAGATCATTAACCCGACTCTGGTGCAGCCATACATCATCGCAGGGATTACCTCACAGGTCCAGGGCCCCTGCTCCCCGGGCCGCACGGCCAGGCAGCCCCAGTCATTTTTCCTCGACACCCCTGACAGACAGCTGTTTGCATTAATGAGCAGATGGCCTCTGAGTGAGAGGCGGACGTCTCCTCCCTCTCACCATCTCTCCTTCTAGTGACCCAGCCCAGAGGGGCAGGATCCCTCCAAAGTCACCTTTCCTCACTGCTGCTTGTGCCCTCGGGCTCGCCTGGGGCTGCTCGAATGCTTTGACCGCCATCAGGGACTTCAGCTGTTAGATTCCATCACCCTGTGACTCATCTCCTGGACACTCACTGTCCTCTGGGGTCAGCAGTGGGGAAGGAAAAGGCCTCATATGTGTTTTGCACCAACCAGCTCCAGGCATGGCCCTGTGCCATCTCCCTAGATTGCTCCTCTCTCCCTACATGACCTTTCCCTGTTGGCCCCATTGCCCCATGATCCACCTTATTTTCCCATATCATTTTTTTTTTTGAGGAACCACCAAAACACTTTCCATAATGTTCTATACCATTTTATTTTTATTACTATTAGTTTTTAATTGGCAAGTATTACATACATATTTATGGAATTCATCATGATGATTTGATATATACATACAAACATGTGGATGGGCTAAGTCAAGTTATTTAACATAAGCTATTACTTCTCATCATGTCTCCGTGTGTGTGTGTGTGTGTGTGTGTGTGTGTGTGTGTGTGTGTGTGTGTGTCTGTGTGGTGAGATCACTTAAAAATCTACTCTCTTAAAATTTCCAGATACAGAATATTTTGTTGTTAACAATAGTCACCGTGTCATCTCTTGAACAGTAGTAACCAGTCATCTCTTGTCTAACTGAAATTTTGTATCTTTCAACCAACATTTCCCTAAAATCCCTACACTCCAGCCTCTGGCAACCATCACACTACTCTGTCTTAGAGTTTGACCTTTTAGCTTCCTTATGTATATATATCTGTCAGCTTTCCATCACTGTGACAAACTACCTGAGAAAACCAGTTTTAAGGAAGAAAGTCTTACCTTGGCTCATGGCTTCAGTGGTTTCAGTCCAGTCATTTGGTTCCACTGTTACTGGGCCCTGGTGAGGCAGAACACCACGGCAGAGGATGAGGGGCGGGCACCTGGCTGAGCAGAGCTGCTCACCTCATGGCTGATAGGAAGCAGAGAGTGAGTGAGTGAGGGGCCGGAGACAAGGTACTTCCCAGGGCTTGGCCCCGGTGACGTACTTCCTCCATGAGCCCCCCCACAACCTCACAATAATGACATCAAATTATGAATCTGCTGATGAGGTCAGAGCCCACATGATCCAATCACTTTCCAAAAGCCCCACTGGATGGTTTGTAATTACAGTTAATAACAAGATACTAAATATGTGAACACTGCTGTGTTGGAGACCAAGCCTTCAACATGAGCCTTTGACAGATATTTCAGATCCAATTCATAACAAATAAGTGAGTATTATTTGTCTTCCTGCTTCTTGCCTTATTTAACTGGACATAATGTCCTCCAGCCTCATCTGTGTTGTTGCCAATGACAGGATTTCCTTGTTTTTAAGGGTCAATAGTATTCCATTATGAGTATGTACCATACTTCCTTAATCCATTTATCTGAAGATAGGCATGAAGGTAGAGTTCATATCATGACTATAGTGTTGCAGTCAACACAGAGTGTAAGTGTCTTTTCAACATACTGATTTCATTTTGTCTGGATACATACCCAGTAGTGGCATTGCGATATAATATGGTAGTTCTATTTTTAATTTTTGGAGAAAGCTTCATATGGTTTTCCATGCTGGCCTACTAATTTATATTCCCACCACCAGTGTACCAACCCATTTTTTAAAGCCAAACTCTTGTGGGTGACTTCTGTATTATCTGGCTTCTGCCACCTCCGTCCATCAGAGGCTTTTGTCAGCAAAAAGTGTCTCAAATCTACCACTTCTCTTTCTTCCGTGCTTCTTCTTTAACTCAAGCTCAGAGGCTCCTGGTCCTCCCAGTCTGATCCCCCTGCTCAGTTCCAGGCCCTGAGATTCTTCCTCACAGAACAACCAGAAAGAGCTTCGAGAGACACAAACCTGAGGAAGTCAGAGGTTTCAATGGTCTGGCCTAGGTGGGACACAGGAGTGAATACACAAGTGTGAATATTCATTAAGACTTTCACTATGCTGTATGTGATCACTGAGTATATAAAAAATGTACCAATAAATATTTTGCTTTAAAAAACAAGACATTCACTAAGACACATGTACTAACTATGCTCCGTGAATGTATTTTATTCCAGTTATGTTAATGAGAAAAAAACATAAATGAGATTGATCATTCTCTGGAAAATCCTCCAGTGATTCTGTGTTTTTAGATGGAACTATGGAGCGCCCTATTCATACCTCATGGAGGCCACAGCAGTCATTTAGATACCAGGAACTCGAATGTTTGAAGACACTCGTCAACATGTAGAAAGGAATCAGCATAGGGCGGGGATGGCCTCTACACTGTTTGCGCCGGGCTCGGTTGAGGATTAGCTGGGTCGGTGGGGGTGCATCATAAACACAGCTTATACTTACATCTGCGCAAAGAATGACATCCTGTGGAATTGGCCAGTCACCATGGCTTTGCTTCATGTAGGCGGGGCTTGAGGCTCTTTGCTGATAGAAGCTGAAGGTGCTGCATTCGCAAACGGAAGCTGATGCGATGAGCATGGACCCCCTAACGCCATCTCATTGGCTGAAGATGGCCCCGTGCGCACGCATGTACACAAGCCTGGTCACACACATACCAGGGCTTGTTCAGTCGAACTCCTATGATGCCTGAGAGAAAGAGGCAGATGGCTGGGTACTGTCTGCCTAAACGGGACTGTCTGCACCTGCCAGTCACCTCAGCAGGACCTCAGGGACACATGACGGGCGTCCATAAGAACCGTAGAGAGCTGTTGTGGCCATAGACTCACTGCAGCCAGCTGGCACCACACACTGCTTCTGACAGTCCCCAGGCGCTCTCCAGGTGACTGTAGGACACAAGAACATGGGCTGCTGGACACCAAATGGCCAAGGGGCTCCATCTGAGGTACCCCACGGTCACACCCACCACTGACCTGACCTGGTGACATACCAGCAAAGCCCTCGAGGGCTCATGCCAGAGTGATACCCCTGTGCCCTCTGAAGTGTGAGGCCTGGTCTCAAAGAGGGTCCGAGGACTGCAGTGATGGGACCTCGGCAGCCACTCTGACAGGGCAGTGCTCAGACCAAGGCAGCCAAGCCTGGCGATATGCCTCTGGGACACAGTGCAAGACATCTTGTCTGTCTGTCTGTCTGTCTGTCTGTGTCTCTCTCTCTTTCTCTCTTTCTCTCCTTGAAACCCAGCCAGGCACATCAGGGGCATGTGAATCTTAGCCTCTCTGCTCCCTGGGCCAAGTTTGACTAAGACAATGTGAGCCGTTACACAGTTCTTTTCATACATTTTTGTTCCAGCCAGCTCCTTTGCTTAGAAAGGAACAGGGTTTGAGGAAAACACAGGAGTGGTACTTGTGAGAAAATGACACCCACACACTGGCCAAGAAAGAGATATAGGTGAACCCTTTGCACAGAGAGTAGGTTTGGTGACTTTCCCCAGATCAGCAGGGAAATACCTGGTTACATATTAATAACCAAAGCACAAATTGTTCTGGACAAATTTGTTGGAAAGTCAGAAACCACACAATGGCCAACAACACCAAAGGTCAACAGGTAGCTGGCTTATCAATAATCCTAAGTTGCACTTTTTTGGAAGAAAAGATATGAATGTGGGCCTACTGGACTTTGTAGCAATAACACAAAATGACCTGGCCTTTCAGGGTTGGAAAATCAACAAAGCCTGACATAAAAGCCGCACTGGCTGGGGACACAATGTAGCCTGGAGTTTCCATGAAGGCTGCAGGTAAGTTGTGGCTTGATTGGTGGAGAGGCAACCCTGAGAGAGCAGCCAAGAGGTCAAGGTCAGACACTGTATGAGTCAGTTTTCTATCACTATACCAAAGTACCTGAGGTTCGATAGCTTATAAAATGAGGAGGCTTATTTACTCATAGTTTTGAAGGCTGAAAGTCCCAGGTCAGGCAGCCCTATTTGTTTGGCCTCACCTTTTGCTACATGGAGAAACAGGAAGACAGACAGTAGGGAGGACACTCCAGATCTCCACTGGCCAGACCTCATTTCATGGTTTGTGACCTTTCCTGGCCTATGACCTTGAGCTCACATTTAACCAACTGAAGTTTTCAGACACAAAAGGAAAGCAAAATCTCCCAGAATAGCTATCCTTCCAGAGCTCTAAATGGATGGGAGATGAATGAATATAATAATCCAAGCTTCTCTGCTGTCAGGTTTTTAGATATCTTCCTCTTTCCTAAATGTGCTTTTCCTTAGTCTACCCATGGCTGTCTTTTCTTTCTGCTTTTTAAAGTTATTTTGAGACAGAGTCTTGCTTTGTAGTTTAGGCTGGTCCTGAACTCAGCCTTGAACTCAGCAATCCTCCTGCCTCTGCCTCTGCCTCTCGAGTACTGAGATTACAGGCAAGACCACTAGGCCAGGCACTATGGTATGTGGTGTGTGGTACAGACTGCTGGTGGGCATGAGTCACCATGTTCGGCATCATTGTATGTGGTTACCGGGGATTGAACCCAGAACCTTACGCTTTTATAAGGCAGGCATTGGAACCACTGAGCTAAATCTCCAGCCCGTGCCCTTTCTTGATTTCAACTTAAATGCAGCCCTCTTAGCTAAATCATGTCTGATCATATTCTCTAACTAAGGCTTCTTTGTCACTTTCTTTCTCTCTGAGTGTCCTGTTTACATATGTTACAAAATCTCATTTGTAAGAGCCATTTGATTGCTTTCTTACCTGCCTGTAGTCTGTCTGTCCCATTAGCCACTAAGCTCTTAAATGTGGGGACTTCTTGAATGTTTTGTCCACTACCCTATAAGTAACCAGTGCCAATCCTAGAAGAGATGGGTGAATGGATAGATAGATAACAGATAGATAGATAGATAGATAGATAGATAGATAGATAGATAGACAGACAGATAGAATGTATGGATAGATGAAAGATCATTATAAGGATCAAGTGAAAGAGTATGTCGGGAAATACTGTGGAATGTAATATGTCATCACCACATGCTAGTACCAGCACTGTGGCAGGCACTTCACAAACATCACCATCTCCACAGTCATCCAACTGTACCTTGTGGATGCTACAATGCCACTGTACACATGGAGAGACAAGTTCTAGTGAGGTTGAGTAACTGCTCACAGGTCACATAGGCTTAGGTAAGCATGCACTCTACCCAAAATATTCCAACCTTCTCATCATCAGCAAAACAACCATACATTGAAGTCCTCCTGGTTATGACGGGTATACAGCAGACACCATTACATGAAGGGACCCCATGACAATTTCTGAGTCTCTCTGTCCTTTTTTTTTTTTTTTTTTTTTTTTGAGACAGGGTCTCACTATGTAGTTCAGGCTGGCTTTGAATTCACTATGTAGTGCAGGTTGGCCTCAAAATTGCAGTGATTCTCCTGCCTCAGCCCCCCAAGTGCTGGGATTACAGTCTTGCATCACCACGCCCATCTACTCTGTCTTCTTTTTTGTTTTTTAGGTTTTTTTGAGACAGGGTCTCACTTTGTGGTTCAGGCTGGCCCTGAGCTCAGCCTCAAACTCACATCACAGCAATCCTCCTGCCTCTGCCTCCCGAGTGCTGAGATTACAGGCGTGAGACACCACGCCCGGCATTGTGGTATGTGGGACTGATTGGTGCTGGGCGTGAGTCTCCACGCCCAGTATGGTATGTGGTTACCGGGGATCGAACCCGGGTCCTTGCACTTGCAAGACAGGTGCCGGAACCACTGAGCTAACTCCCCGACCCTACTCTGTCTTCTTTTTAAAACAATCTACTTTCTCTTTGATTGCTAATTGTCCTCTCTTGCTACTGTAATCAAAGATTCTTCACCTGATACCAGCTCATCTCAAAGGAATCATTTCTAGCACTTCAAATATGAAATCAGTCCTTGTTAACAGGAAGTGTAAAGTGGGAGAATTGTTACTGTGCACGAGGCCCTGGGTTCAATCTTCAATACTAAGAAAGAAAAACTAATCTTTAGCAGGCAATGAGTTAGCTGCCATTTCCTCCAATTCCTCTGGAAGCTTTTTCTTCTTCATTTCAGGAAGTTATTCCATGGAGTCAGAATTTGGGGATTAGCTAGTATCTGTATAAACAAGTACCATTTTACCTGTTTCATCCAGTTCTTTAAAAAGTCAAGAAAGTAAAAGTTAAAGTACTTTGAGGAACAACATGGCAATTGGAAGACAGAGATATCTGAGAATGTGCTACTTCTGCTATTACTTAACACTTATTGCAAGCTTATTACAGTGTCAAGATTTCAATATGGTATGAGCTACATTTCTTATTTAATCACCCCATAGTCCTCAGAATCAGCCACTGTAGATGTGCCCATGTTGCAGAAATAATATCCTGTTGAGAGAAAGCAAGAGCTTTCCCACTTGAGGCCAGTATGCTGGATCCCTGAGTGAGCACTGGGGTCCTTGCTGCCACATATCCTATGGTCAGTACACAAGCTTCCCCCAGAAGCACTCAGCACAGGACACAGTCCCTATACAGTCCACTCTGTCAGAAACAAGGACAAAAACTGCCCAAGACAGAGGAGGACTAACTTGGAAGTCTTGTGATCCAGTCCCGGGTCCTAATATGTATTTATATAAGGCTGACACGGGACCCAAGGGGCTACTGGAATTATCATGGTTATTGTATATGCGGAGAGTGAAGCTGAGCCCCAGAGTCCTCAGAAGATAGTGCTGTTTCTGTCTCCTTCTCTTCCATGAAGAAGACACTGAGACAGAGACTCTTAAGTCCAGAACACCCAGGGTTCCCCACAGTTGAGCAGTAGTCATCATACTGAGTGGGAGTTTGTAAAAAGAATGTAGATTTCTGGATCCTACTACAAATCAAATGAATAATAATTTCTACTTGTGAAACCTAAAACTCTGCATTCTTTGCAAGATCCCCAAGAAGGATTGGATGATTAACTAACTTGGAAATTTATGAGTATGAAAGAGAAAGAGCATAGTTTTGGGGTCCAGATTAGGTTAAAGAATGTCCTTCCAAAATTCACGATGAACTAGAATCTCAGAAAGTGATCTTATTCTGAAATAGGATCTTTGTTGGTATAATTTCTATCAACTTCCTATTCACCCTTGTTGAGTCCTATAAAGTGGGTCCACAAACAAGGAGTGAAGAGAATTCTGAGCCATTGCTTCAAGACGAAAGGGAAGGGTAAGACTCTGTGAACCTCTGGGCATCATGTTTTCAACATTTAGTCCTGGATATCTGTGTGCATGTGCACAGTTCACCTGCACTTCCGTTAGAAGACACCTTATTTAATACAGCTTATTGATTCTTTTGCATTGAACTCATGGCCAACAGCACTACAACTCATGCTTGAACAAAGCTTATCTAACGCACATATTTTCTCTGTTAGACACATGAGCCTTCTTGAACACATGAACACCAGACAGCACATAGTGGAGCATCTTAAACAGCAAAATCACTAAGAAAAAGAACAAGATTGCAAAAAAAAAAAAAACCATGGCACAAAATAAACTACAAAACAGACTCTTGTTTATAAGAGCTGACACCTTGTTTGACCTTGGCTGGGAATGTGTGTATCCGGTCATTCAAATTTTCACTGCTCTTATATCTGCAAATGACCATGTGTCTTGGTTTTAGGATTACAGATAAATTTTCAAGGCTGTTTACCTACTCATGAAATCCACAAAAAATGAGGATTTTTTTGTAGTTAACATGAGGGCAGACTGGATCCAGATGGGCCCTCAGTTCAATATAAGTGGTGCAGTTTATAAGAAAAGAGGTTTCACAGAGAGAGAGAGACAATAGGCAGAAAAAGAAGGAAGAGGGCCACTGACGACAGAGTCAGAGACTGGAGTGAAATAGTTCCAAGCTAAGAAATTCCAAGGATCACCAGCATTCACCAGGACCAAGAAGATGCAAGGAAGGATTCATCCCTAGGTCCTTCGGAGGAAGCGTGGCTCTGCTGACACTTCCCAGCCTCGAGAATGGAGAGAATACTTTTCTGCTGTTTGAAGCCTCCGAGTTAATGTACCTAGATCCAGAGGCCCTAATTCCTTAACCAAGTCTGACACCTACTTACCAGTCAAATATGCCATTGTCGTGCAGGTCCAGGAAACCCCTTTCCAACAGGATTTGTTATGGCTTGTGTCTAGATGTCCCCCTGAAGCCTCATGAGATTATAGGTGGGGTGTTTCAGAGGTGGCTGGACCTAGAGTATGACACTGGAATTGATCCATGGTGCAGTGCTAGGATTAAGGCTGTGAGTAGAGAGAATATAAGGGACAGAAAGAAGATCCCTTATTGCCACTCCTCACTTGCTTGCTTTTGGTGTCTTCCTTTTGCAAGGAACTGTTTCCCCTCTGTGATGCCCCTCTGCCTTGCCACCCTGCCTTGGAGCCAGCTGACTGCGGACTAAAACCTCTAGGAACTATAAGCCAAGTAAACCTTGCTCCTTTTAACTTTGGGTGTTGGGTACTTGGTTCCAGGAATTAGAACAGCAACCATGACAGCAGCCAATCTGGCTCCCAGCCTTATATCTTTGCCTCAAAGATCAAATGAGAAAATGTCTGCTAGGAACTTGGACAATGGGAACACGTGATATCAGTTCAGTAGATTATTGCTCAACTTCTTAGGGCCCCAAGTTAATTTTCAGCAGCATCTCAGCTCTAGAAAAATTGAACTCTTCAGATGCTGAGCACAGGGCTGCTCCATACTGCTGCTCAAAATGTTCCTCAAGTAACCAGCCCCATCCTACAGCCATGGTGTGCCAAGAAGGTGAAGCTCTTCTCTGAGAGCCCAGTAGTGTAGAGAACACTTCTCTGACAACACACAGATTTTGCCCCTAGCAACAATTACAGGTGGACATGTGCTGTGTCCATAATGCAGTTAGAACCCACCAAGACAGGAACTACATAGTTTAGGTTTCCTGCACCTGTCTGGCACGTAGTAGGTGCTTAACCAAGAAGCACTCTATGAGACAGAGTTAGTCCTTTGGGAGAAATAATTGTCCATATCTTTCCTCCCTTGATATCTAGGCTCTGAGATTGTTGGAAGAACCAATGAATGTATCACATTTAAGTTCCTCCTATAGCAGATGGGAAGACCAGAGGTTGGTACAGATCAAATGTACTTAGGCCTGGAGGAGGGTAGACAGGCAATATGCTAACCCAGCTTCCAGAGCTTCCTCTATTCTCACTACAGGTCTTGGATCAGGCCTTGGATCAGGCCCCTGTACCAGTCTCTACCCTAAAGATACCAGTCAGAGGGCCTCTTTGAAGAGCAAGCTGGCTGCTCGTGGTGCGTTCTGAATGCAGATTGTTTCCATGTCCCCTGGAGGTGCATGACTTCAGAGCAGGCTGGCAGGAGGTAAGTAAGGTGGCTGCACACTGCTGACACCTCTGCAGTGTGATGAGTTAAACATCACAGACAGGCAGACCTAGAAGCTGGGAGATGTCCAAAGAATCAGGAGATTTTCTTCCTGGAATCCAGGCCTTTGTTTTTGTGGCGAGAGTACTGTCAAGTCCAAAACTCTCCTTTATCTATTCCTAGAACTATGAAATAGTGGAATAGGGAGGCGTTGAAGAGATGGCAAACCTGAGATCACACAGATCAGTCGGGACCAGACAGGTAACCACTATGGGCTGACCAGATCAAATGTGGTGATCCTGTTACACACACTGAGAAAGGATGCATTGGGCTATAGGTTCCTTTCATGGTGCATTAAGTATGAAGAACCCAGGCGACCAGACTCAGCCCAGTCCCTGCTGAACCAATTCCCTGATTGTCTTGATGGAGTTCCTGACCCCTGGAACGAGGTGAGTCTACTCAGGCCTTTGTAGTAGACAACCCACAACATCAAGAAGAAAGCCCAACTCTGCCAACACTCCAGCCCACTGTCCTTCATTTGCTCATTCCTCTATGGAAGTCTGAACAGAGGACATAGAAAGACCCAGAGGAAACCCATTTATAGGACCAGGGAGGAAAAAACTTGTCAAGCAACGTTGGAAAGGAGATAATGTTGGTTAGATCAAGGACTAAAAGTGAAACGCAACTTGCTTGTGTGTGTACATTGGAACAGTGTGCTCCCACCTTCAAGCTCTCTGTGGGGGCTCAGCGGCGCCTGGTAGATAGTGGATGCTCAATATGTTAATAGGTTATGGATGACTGGAAAATTAGAGATCATATTTTGTAGGCCAGGAAGCGGTTCTCCCACCATCCATTTATCCCCAGAACCACAGTGGATCCTTGAGTTATGACCGGCTTGACATACAAACAACTTGAATTATGACTGGAATTTTTTGTTTTAACTTATGACCAAAGTTTTGAGTTACAAATGGAATGCCAGCCGCTGGTGCTTCTAGATGGTCTCAGATACAGACTTAACCTATAAAGAAGTTCTGGAAGGAACATTGCAACATCATTTCCTCTGTGGGGTTAATTGAGAAATCCTGGGCCAGTATCTCTCTACGGACAATGAGATCAGCCTGGAAGAAAGTGTGCCCTAAAATTATACAGGCGAGAGAGCCCAGAGGCAATTGACCAACATGAGTTACAAGCAGCCCTTGGGGATGGGTTGAGTTCGTAAGTCAAAGCTCCACTGTACTGATGATTTCCCCCAAATTCCTGAGCATTCTCTTGGAGTGCCAAGTCTGCCATGACCTCTTCAAATTCATAATGAGTATGCAATAAACAGCAAGCAGCTCAAGGTGAGTCATTCATTAATCATAAACAAAACAGCCCCGACCAAGGACACATCAGCACACGCCATAAAAAGAAAAGAGTTGCCCAATCTCTTTAATATTAACTGTGTTACGTTTTCTCATATGAGTTCTGATCATGATCACGTCCTGCTCTGCGTTTGTATGAATGCAGTCCAAAGTCAATTTTCCTTGAATACTTCAGTGGCTGCTCTGTGGGGGTTGAGGGTAAAACAAGGGACTTTGGAACCTTGGTCACTCATGGCAAGGACACCTAGCTAGCAACATCATTCCAGGGGCCTTGCTCTCATCACTTTGTCAGATTTGCCTAGTATGTGAGGAGGGTGCAGATAGCAATTTGAGGTCCTGTCCTAAGGGGGCACAGAGGTGAAGGGACAAGTGCTCGACAGTGCCACCTGTTGGAGAGGTGAGTATTGTAGAGTTGCTCATTTTCTTTTCACATGTGACCCTGGACATAGACAGGTGGAGGGCTGCATTTCCATTCTATAAATGAACAAACTGAGTCTCAAAGTGTGGATAAGGCCCAGCACAGAACATTTCTCACATTCCACACCACCTTCCCAGAAGCAGAGAAGGGGACTCCAAGCTCCTGAAAGATAGCTGTTGTTTCACAACGGGCCATCTGTCCCTCCCAGGGCTGTTGACTGTTCAGAGTGGAATACATCAGGCTGGCGAAGACCACTCTTTGTCCTTGCTGTGATGTCTGAGCACCCTTCACTTTTCATCCCATTGCTAACTCCCCTGTCTCTCTCCAGCTGAGGAAATGGCTGAGCTGTACCCTGCACCCTGATTAGCATGCAGCTTCCCAAAAAGGTGGCAGGGCCCAAGCGGCACGGACACGCCCCCCATGTAATTTGCACAGCATGCAAGTTCTGTGATCCAAAGGTACGATTCAGAAGCTTTCCCCAAAATGCTCAGAAGTGGAGGCAAAGGATGAGAAGATGAAAAAAAAATTTGACACAAATTACCTGGTACTTGCTGCAGTGGAAGAAGGCAGTGGGAACTGCCAGGGAAAATCTGGTTGGTGCCATCTCTGTAGAGCGGACAGGCCAGATGACTGCGGAGGCGGGGGTGGGGGGCTGGTCCTGGAGGAGAAGCTCCTGCAGACTTGGCCTGAGCATCACTGGAAACCAGGGTTGTCAGAGGACCGACCCTAAGAGGGTCTCTAGTGTAGGAGTTCCAAAGGCAGCAAGATCACCTGAGAATGTGCTGAAAATGCAGACAACTGGCTCTCACTCCCAGCAGTTCTGAATTAGAAAATCAAGAGTGCCACCGGGGCGCCCATTCACTGTGTGGCTCCCAGCATCTTCCTGGCACAAAGGCTGCTGGTAACATTTGACAAAGGAAAAATTAAACCCAGAAAGAAAACAGTTTTGTCCAGAGCCCCCAGGAACTTGTAAGTACGTATGCAGCCTCTTGACTCCTTGCTTCCTTCCTCTATCTTTCCTCTTTCTTCCTCCTTTTATTATACATTTATTTAGCAAAACTTTGTTCAAGATCTGCCATGTGGCAAACATTGTATTAGGTACAAAAACAGCCTGAATCTCTCCCAAAAGAGAATCTCTCCCACTTTCTGCCAACATGGAAGCAAATACTAGAGTAGGAAAGATCAGACTTAATCAAATAATCAGGTAAATGGAAAATTACATCTGTGAACACAAAAAGTGGAGGATGTGTGGAGGATGCCGAGGATTTGACCTTGTACAGTTGGCCTCAGTGACCTCATCTGCAAAATGGAGTCTCTTCATTTGCCCACCCCCTCCCCACCTGGACAGCTCACCAAGTAAGTGAGCAGGGGATGGCCTTTCGCAAACATGAAAGTAATTCTCCAAATGCTAGGCTTATCTTAATTCTGATAGGCATTCAATAAATGTTTGTTGAATTGAATTGCTGAATTGAACTATTCTACAAAAATAAAACAAGGATTAGCAAGAGTCCTCAGCCCCAACCCAAAGTGTGCTCAGTTTTCCTGTCTGTGTTGATAAGACACACTCTGATTTAGCAGATCCAATGTCAGTCCCCAAGATGTCAGAACTGGGGACTCGCAGACATCATTTGGTTCTACCAAATGATGCTAGAAATTGAGATCCAGATGGGGGAAATATTATTCAAGGTCACACATAGGAACTGTGGCAGACTTGGGCTTCCTGAATCCAGAGCAATTGAACAGCTGGTAAATTAAGAAGAAAATAGAGAAGTCTGGGGTACCCAGGAAACACAAGCTCTTATTCTACAAGAAAAATCTTCAGGATGGAAGTTTCTGCCAAGTATTCATTGAGGCCCTCCTATAGGATCAGTCTCCATGTCTCAGACATGTTTTTCCTCTAGCTACAGCTCAGACTAAGTATCTGTGGGCATTTATATACATTGATTGCTTTCACCATTTCATTTCCTGGTAAAAGTTCCTGTATTTCTCTTTGGGGAGCCATCCTTTCTTCCTATTTCAGTTCAGGTTCAGGACCCTGGATATCCACGTGCTCTTAGGGAGGGAGGCTCATATCTCAGACCCAGCCAATCAGCCTTCTCCATCTCCCTGACCAAAAACGCTTGTTCAGGGAAGGACATGAGACTCAAGATGATCCAGTAGGAATCAGCCCTGGCAAAGTAGGAGGAACCATTGGAAAAGAGAAACTGTTTGTAGTGATTTTGTTCATCTGGTAAGATTTTATCCTAGAGCTCCTGGCAACCCTCTTGCCATGGAGCTGGAGTTAATTTTTCCACTAGTGAGTTAACACAATGGGAGCTGGGGGGAAAATCAGGAGAAACTGAGTCTCAATTATATATATATATATATATATATATATATATATGATATATATATAATCTGGCTGCAGCCATTCCTGAGGGTAAGTGCTCTGTACTTTTCAGTCATAGAAGACAATAAATACCCTGTCACTGGCTAACTCATACAGTAGACTCAGCCTCTGGGGATTTGTGTTCCCACTGCGAAGTAATTGCTATGTAAAGGACAGTATTTCCCAAGATTCCTTACAACTAGGCAGTGCGCCGCCACTGAGTTCTGATCAGTGAGATTGGAACCAGCAGAGGAATAGACCACACCCACCCAAGCCTTCCATGCCATCTTTCCCCCTGTTTTTTTCTGCCCCCTAAATCCCCAGGATGTTCTTGGAAGTCACAAATAGAAAATGGAGCCAGGCAAAGTCCTTGAGATAGAAGTAAACTTTGATTGTGTTAAGTCACGGAATGCTGGGGCTTCACTGTAGTAACTGATACCATTATCTTCATTAAGTCACCTCATGAATTAATTTCCATAAGGGGTCTGGGTTCTAAATGGCAGAAGTCAACTCTGGCTAACTTGAGATGAACAGGAAATACTGAAAAGACGGTAGCTGCTCAAGCATCCAGGAGGGGATGATTAATGGTTATGTTGCTCAAAACAAGGCCCAAACTTGTGGCACAGAACTAGAACTAGTTATGGTTTATATCTAGATGCACCTGCAAGCACCTTTTGCACTCATAGGAATGGCTTTTGGAGTATCAGACCATGACAGTGCTGTGCGCACTTGCTATCAGCAGATGATGCAGGCTGCTGGGAGTGGCCTGGAAGGGTATCTCTCTCTCTCTTTCTCTCTCTCCCTTTTATTCCTCCCTTACATTTCTACTTCCTGGCCAAGTGAGCAGCTTTCTTCTTCCCAGGCCCTCCTACCATCCCACTGCGTTTAAGTCCCCTGAACATGGACTGAAACTTCTGACTTCTGTGCAAGAATTAACTCTTATTTTAAGTTGTAGGTGTTGAGTACTGTGTCTCAGAGATGAGAAACTGACTGAGACACTACTGAAAATACTACTCAGTACTACTCAGCACTGTATCTCTCCTTGTTCATTGGCAATCTAGGCATCGCCTCTGCTGGGCTCCCACTACCCCTGAGAATTGGGGTTTGCTACCACCCTGACTGCTGTCTTCTCTGGAATGGGTTCTGCAGAGTCCTTGCTCCTCCACATCAGATGGAAAGTCTAGGGCGGGTTTGCCTTAGTGCTTAGCCTAAGCTATATAACCATAATCCCGAGCAGCAAAGGAGACTGGGAACTTGAAGAGACTCACTGATAATGTGTCCTCTTATGCTTCAAGTTTTGTGCACAATGGATACATATGCATCTTCAAGAGCTTATTTTAGTTACTTGTCATATATTATCTTCTGTAATCCTCATAATGACCCTAACCAAGTAGAAGCTATTATTCTCATTTTATAGGAGACAAAACTGAGTACTTGGAAATAAAGTTACTTGTCCAAGTTTGCACAGCAAGGATATGATAGCATCTTCTAATTCAATGACTAGGATTACATGAAAGTCCCCAACATATTAAGGGTTCAAGATTAAATTTACTCTGACATACAAACCAACCAATCCAGAAAATAGGTACTGGGTCCATAAGCAGTTCAAAACCAAGGGTTCTCCTGAGAGAGCGAATGCTAAAAAAGAGATTCAAGTCCCACCAGTTTAAACAAGGAAGGAATCCTTAGTAATAACATAGTAAGGAGGGAATCAAGATTCTGACTATGATTGGCAAGGGGAGCAACGTGTCCTGGATATGTCTCCTGGGCAGCCCTGGAGATCAGCATCTGAGCCCTAAGATCAAGAGAGCAAAGGTGAGGGGGCCGGGGAGTAAGCTCAGTGGTTCCGGCGCCTGTCTTGCAAGTGCAAGGGCCCGGGTTCGATCCCCCGGTAACCACATACCATACTGGGCGTGGAGACTCACGCCCAGCAGCAACCAGTACCATATACCACAGTGCCGGGCGTGGTGACTCATGCCTATAATCCCAGAACTCTGGAGGCAGAGGCAGGAGGATTGCTATGATGTGAGTTTGAGGCTAAGCTCAGGGCCAGCCTGAACCACAAAAGCAAGACCCTGTCTCAAAAAACCTAAAAAAAAAAAAAAAGAAAGAGAGAGAGCAAAGGTGAACACTGGAAAGGCCAGTTCACTCCAAACTATACACAAGACATCAGAGGACACATATGTCACTGCTTTAAGACTCTCAGCAGGAGTGGCCTACCATCCCTTCCACTTCCCTGCAGACCCCAAGGAGATTTCCACCACACCACGCCAAGGCATAAATAGTGGTTCCCAGAGAGGAGTCATGTCCAGTAGGAGACTTACTCCTGAGCATGAGTGAGATTTCCCTTGTGTGCTTGCTGTAAACCTGGAGAGGAAGAGACCTATGGGAGCGGTAGGTCTCTCTACAGTGCTACCAGGTGGTGATAAGCACCAGTGAGACTTAATATCTCAACGGCAGTACCAACTTTGCTGGTAACCTAAGGCTGAGTCTAGTGTGAATGCACTGCCAGATTTCTCTTTGTTATTCAACCCTGTCTCCACCCCTTTCTACTTGTTCTGGACCCTATGGACACAGATGTATGAGCTATAGAACTTAGATCACTCATTTTTTAATTTCTGCTTGGGCTCCATCAGTGTATGAGCCAATCTGTCTCGAGTTATGGACTGATGGCACCTCCACCTCAGCAAGGGTCACCGAGGTTCCCACAGCAGGCCTTCTCTGCAGAACTTCCAGCCTCGAAGATCTAGAGATCCAGGACACCTCTGCTCTGTGCTTGGAGGAGGTTGTGATGCACTGCTGACCCCATCCCCACAGGCCAGTCCACCTAGCTGGGCTCCATCCACCCTGTCTAGATCATGTGAAGAGGCCCAGGAATGCTCTAAGTTTCTTAGCTCTAGTGTTCCTTCTGTTTTTGGCCAAGACTAATTGATATGAGGACACTTGAATTCCAATAATAGACAATCTGCTTCATGATTTTGAGAGGTGACATCATACTGAATTTTGCAACATCTTAGTTTTAATTTTTTCCAGAGAGTAGAGCCCACCTGCACCAGAATGCTGGTGAGCTTCCCATAGATCCCTGGCATGTGGTAATCTCGGTGCAGTTCTCTGTTGCCTTTCGGTCCTATCCAGCTGGCCTTAGATCTGTCATTGTTGGGGAAAATGCCACATATCAGGGAGTTCCTTGAAATGACTGAGGGAAAATGTCACAGAAACAGCTACACCAGGGGCTAGAAAACAGCCAAGGATGCCAACCCCTAAAGGCACCAAATGATAACAAGACTTGAGCTGACCCACCACGGGATTCAGGTTTGGAAAGGGCTTCTTGATCCACAGGGACTGCAGATGTCCAGTCAAACGAGAGACAAAATCAGCAGTTCCAGGGCCTGGGATCCTTTCTGCAGAGTCCAACAAATACACTCACTCCAAGCTTATAGAGGAGTGAGTACCTCATGTACTTTAGAATCCCCTAACTTTGCAAAGGCCAGGGGAAGATTCCAGGCACATCTGGCCACTCTGGCCATATTTCTCCTCTTGGAATGTCATGATTCTCCATGTAATTGTCTAACAGCCCCCAGTTCACTCCCAAAGAAATCATCCCCAGAAAGAAGCCTGGTGGCCAGCCCTGCCTCCATGCCAGTGCTCACGTACAGCTCAAGGGACCTAGGCTTTGGTCATGGCTTTAGAAAGTACAGCATTTGCCACAGAAGAAAGTCTGGATTTCTGCCTGCTCAAAGATTGTCACTTCACAGTCATATCAGCTAAGTAAGACTGAAATCATCTGAAAGTTGCAGGATGCTCGATTTTGACTCTTGGACATCCCTCAGGGATTTCATGTGTAGTCGTGCATGTTGCATGGTGCAGGGGAAGATTGCACCTCCTGCATGGTCATTGTGAGCTGGGAGAAGCATGGTGACTTCTTCCTGGCAGAGAGCAGTAGTGAAGGGACACCTGTCTCTCATTCACCCACCATCTCATCAGGACCCAGGCCAACTTCTGAGACCCCAGGTCAGGGAGATGGCTAGAAACACAGCTTTGGAAAATGTTCCCTTCATTATTTGAAAGGCTGTGGTGTATTCCCTGGAGCACCTCTGCCACTTGAGTCCTCTGATGTGGCCTTCCCTTCTCCTTCTCTCCCTCCCTGCAGAGCAGCATAGGCACCAAGAGGGCCCCCGGGTACCACTCCATAAATTCTCTTTTCATTGGAGGCCTGGCAGATAATAATTTAAAGAACTAGTCACTGCTTGCAATTAAGCACAGAGAAAATAGATCAGGCCCATAATTTATGTCTGTGCGAGGTTGGGCTGGATTCGTAATTAATGTTTGCTCCCTTTAATGAAATACTCCAAAGGTCTGCACTTCTGTCATTCATGAAGGTAATTTTTCAATTGATTAGTAAAATAATACTTGAAAAGTAAATGCACCTGCTTCTTCCCCGAAATGTCTCAGTCAACCGGACACACTGGTTGGGACTCTAAAAAAATACCATTTCAATCCAGTGGAGACCGGACTCCGCACCATCAGCATGCAGAAAGCCCAAGAAGGAGGCAGAAGGAAAAAGCAATTAGAGCAGCCGCAGTGACCAGAATTCCTGGGTGGCCCAGGGCCGCCGAGCAGCTGTAGCCGTGCTGCCCAGCTCCGTCTGCGGTAGAGGGGTCAGGCAGGATGCGAAAGGCGGGGGGGCGGCCGGGCCGGAGACCAGGGAGCTCTGGTCTTTACACCTCGGGTCTGTGTGGGATGCCAGCCATGCGGGGCACATGTGGCAGAGGCCTAGCAGGACCCAGTGCCTAACCTGCAGGGCCCTGTACTCAGCAGGGACTCCCCAGTGTCTTCATTGTAACATAAGAGGCTACTTAAAAGGAAATCCAACTTTGTTTCTGAGTCACCGGTGGGTATAACCTTCGAATGAGGCCTTACCTTTAAGACTGAAATTGTAAGTCACGAATGGGATTTCGTTGTATTTCTAGGGGATAAAACACAGGCGAGAAATACAACAGTGTTAGTCTTAGAAGAAAGACTTCCCTCCTGACTTTTGTTATTGTTGTTGTTGTTTTTAGTCAAATTTGTTTTGATAACAATATATCCCATCCTTCCCCCTCATGACAGAATTTTGTTTGGGCAAAACTGATCAAAGGTTGCATCAATTTTCCAGAGTCACAGTTTCCCCTCTCACATTTAAAGGATTTGACGATCAATTGTTGAACATCAAATATTGGATCGCTTAGCCTTTGATGTCCCCGATGATTGTTTTCTTCATCCAGCAGGTCACCACTTGCCACGGGTCCCCAGGATCACTTCCATAGACTTTACGAAATCTTCCGTGTTTAGGAAGATCAGCTATTTATGTGAAGCATATAACTTATGTTCTGAGGTTAAATGTTCAACAACAACAAATGGATGTCAATAGTGATGAGAGGAGAGGGTGTTCAGGGGCCTAATTTTACAAGGGGTCAGCTCACTGATGAATGTCCCCATGTCACCTAGCAATGCTGGCTTGGCTGCGCACTTCATTGGGTGGGGGCTGGGTTAGTAAATGGGCTAATAATGAGCACGTCGGTGGAGCTGTACCCTAACTCACTAGGCAAGATCGCTTGAAGGAAAGCATATTTCTTAGGATCCCAATTGCAATGGGCTGGCCGATTTAAGCAGAAAGAGGGTTCTAAAGAACACGTGCACTTTAACACACCACAGACTCCCTGGGAGGTCTTGGGAATGAGGTGCAGAAAGGAGCAGCAGCTAAGAGGGTGGCCTGCAGCACGTCCTGTCCACTGTGACACCACACTGTCCCCGAGGCCTGGGCGCAGACCACTCTGCCCACTCAGGATGTCAGGCCCAGTTCCTGCAGCTGCCCCGCCTCCTTTCATCCTGCTCCCTAGCCCCCTCCGCAGATGCAGTCACCACTCAGGACGCATTCGGGCACCTCTACTCCTGCCAGGCATGGGAGTGTTGGCCACCTCTGCAGAAGTGGGCTGTGTCCCCACACCTCACTTAGAGAGGAAGCTCCCAGCATAGGAAGTGGGATTCACCAGAAAGAAATAAGGTCTCTACAGATCAAATGAGTTGAAATCATGTCTTAACTTCCTTTTTCTCTGCCATTTCTTAAGCACCTGCTGAGTTGAGTGTTCTCATTCAGCCTTCCACATGTGACCTGAGACGATGTTCCTATTCCCGGGGGAGGAGACCAAGGTTCAGAGAGGTGACCGTATGGAGCACAATTACACACATCAGGGTTTGCCTTGTTCATCTCATTGTATAGTAATTAGCCCCAAAGACAAACCTACATACTTGTTTTTAGTCAAAATTGGTTTTGTTTCATTTTGTTTTAAGACAGGGTCTCGCTTTGTAGTACAGGCTGGCCCTGTGCTCACTACGTAGCCGAGGCAAGCTTCAAACTCACAGCAATCCTCCTGCCTCTGCTTCCTGACTATTGGGATTATAGGCGTGAGCCAACACGCCTGGCTCAAAATTGTTTTGACTGTAATAAGTACCATCGTTTCCTTCATAACAGACATTCATTTGGGCAAAACTATTCAAAGGTTGTGTTGATTTTCCAAAGTCAGTCCTTCCTTAAAAGAGTGGGATGAGGTCCCATCTTGTGCCTGATCTTGTTTCCTCTGGAGAAACCCAGACTCAAAGCATCAGTCCAGTCTCTTTCATCACTAATTCTCAGTCAATCATCTGGTGCTTTAGTACAAGCTCAGGCATGTAGTCAAAGTGCAAGAAATTATTCTTCCTACTTTTGAATTTACTAAGAAAAACAATAGCTCCAGTGCTGTGATAATTGCCAGCTATGGATATTTTACCCTGAGAATGAAAATGGAATTTGAGTCTTGAGTCTGCCATTAACTGTACCTACACACCTGACTCACTCTCCTTGACCTTTGTGTTCTTTCTCTGTAAGGTGCAAAAGGAGATGGGGTCAGAGGTTGCAGCTGGTGGCCTTTTGCTCCAGATTTGGCCATAGAGTAGTCTGTTTGTCCATGTGGTAGAAGCCTTCTCTTCTCCCATGGCCTCTCCAACCCTGAGACCATGTTAACCTGACAACCAGAGTTAGTGTTTATTTTGTGTCTCTTAAAAAGTGGAAAAAAACAAAGATGGGCCAAGAGGGCAGCGTGTTGCAAGAAAAAAAAATGGAATTTTTGTTCATTTACCCACTTACTTTGCTTGTGTGACATGATCTGTCCAGATTCCCATACACCAAGAGTCCATGGCTCCCTACAGGAGCTGATCTCAGGAAACATCTACCGGATCCTGCCAGCAGGGGCCTTCTTGCCTTTCACTGTCCGGTACGGCAGCCATTAGCCACAGGTGACTCTCAAATTTTAAATTGAAACGAATTAAAGCAAAGTCCGATTACAGCTCTTCCGTCACACGCCCCGGGTATCAAGTGCTCAGTAGAGGCCTGTTACAGAGCATGTCTGGTAACCCAGCAAGTCCTCTAGGACGGCGCTGTCGTACCCCCCAACCCCCTCCTCTCCCAGTGCCCACTGCAGTGCCTGGCTGTCCCTTTCTACCCAGCAACTGGGCAGCCAGGGCGCAGTGACCCAGGCTGGTGCCCCTCCTCTGCCCCATCGCTTCCGCTTCCTTTCACAGAGGAGACTAATCTATATTTGCAGCTCCTTTTCTTCGCACGAACAATGAGGCTGGGCCGCGGGAAATGGCGGGATCACTTTCTCCAGCTCCTCCTTTCTGACTCCCTTAATAGGTGGAAATGCTTGATTATTTCAAATGAATATAATTACAAAATCCTCTACTTAGAGTAATGCTCTTCCTTTGTGGGAAGCAGACGTCTCCTTTCTCTCTTTATCTCCTCTCTGAGAGGCACTTTGCTCCTTTGAAAAGTGTGATTCAAGCATCTCTCCCTGTACTTCCTTCCTTCCGAATTGTGCTCCAGGCCCAGATTGGCAGTGCTGCCTCTTTCCCTCTTGGGCGCCGTGCCTCAGAGGCTGCCCGTCTGGACAGGGAGTCTGGGCTCCCAGAAGCACCTTCACCCGTGTTCTAGCTGAGGCTAGATTGCAACCTGCCCCCGCCCCTGCCCCGGACCAAGGGAGGCCAGGCCCCTCCTCGACCCCTCAACATTCCGCTGTCTCCTCCTCACCTCACCATAGTCCAGGTCCCCCACACTAGATGCCAGGCTTCCTGCCCAGCTCCAAAGTCCACACCCTCTGTGGACCAAAGCATCAAACACCCTTGATGATGTTATTGTGGAGACAGCACAAACTCTATGATCAGGCTGGTTTGTGTTCAAGGCCTGACTCTCCTAAATGTATGATCCTTGATGAATTAACCACTTTCTCTGAACTTTAATTTCTCATCTCTGAAGAAGGGATTATATCCAGCATGCACGCGAAGCCTCCATCTTGGTACAGTGAGACTCCAGCCCCCATCCAGGGGACTGTGTGCACACGCCTCCTTTCTCCTGGGTGCATGGATTTGGAGAAGAAGGCATGGTGCTACTGTGTGATGCCCCAGGTGTCTTCAGCATGGTACAGTATATGCCAGGTACAGAAAACAGGCCAGGAAGGAGTGACCAGGCAGTAAGTCAACACACACACACACACATACACACCCTGGTTGTCAGCACAAAGGGCTTTGTTAGCTCCGTTTGCTCTGATCTGCTCAGCTCTTTGCAGAGGACCCAGCAAGCTGGTGTGGTGGGTGCACTCTGCAGGGTGAGGCAGGAGGATTACCAGCTCAAGTCCAGCCTAGACAACTCAGTGACTAAGCAGGAGCTTGTCTCAAATTTTAAAAAAATTAAAAAGGAGACTTCAGGATCTAGTCCCATATAAAGGTCCTGGGTACAATTCTCAATACCACCACCAGCAACAACAAAAAAAGAGAGTGGCCAGTAGGTGCCTTGTTGACCAGAATAGGAGACAGAGTCTGAGCCCCTGGTCTGCTATCCTGAGGTCCAGGTGCACTCGGGGCTGCCCGGGAGACCACCAACATGAAGGATGCCTGAGTCATGTCAGGAGAGCTGTGAGCCAAGAAATGTCCAGTAGTCTGGAGACCAGGCCCCAATCACACCTTAGCCTTTGTCTCCCACAGGCACCTGCAGGGCTCCCATTTGCCATTGCCGCTGCTTCCAGGAAGAGCCTCGTGTGTGTCTCACCCATGACTATACGCAGGTGGAAAAGCACCATGATGTCTTCATGGACCATGCATCAAGGAGGGCTTCCTGGAAGAGTGGTCACTTCCCAGCCAGGCATAAGGAGGACTTGATCCCCATGAGCTGGTGTTAGGGAAGGGGCAGTGCATACCAGGCAAGAGGACCACCGTGAACACGGTGATGGAAACCATCTTCCCTAGGGGGCCACGGACAGGAAGGAGAGAGTCTTCCGGGCCAGCTACTAGAAGAGCTGATGAACTGTCATTCACTACTCTGTGTATTCACTCGTTTAGAGCATAGTATTGAGCCTGGTGTGCTTGACCTTGAGACCCCTGACACAAAATTAAAACCATGTTCACAATCTTTTGGTTGCTGTTGCTGGGGATACAGAAGTAAGCGAATCAGATTCAGTGTTGGCCTTTGAAAAGGAGGGAGATGGATTTTTAAAAACCAGCTAAAATCCATGCCAGGTTGTGCTGGAGGGAGGGCTTCCCAAGTGGGGCATTTGAGCGGGGATCTGAAACCCTGGAAAGAAGGAGCCATGGGGTGCTGCAGAGAACCCCGCAGGCAGAAGGAGGAGCAGGAAGGAGGGGGAGGCGGACGTGTTGAGGGGAGTGCGGGCGGGTGAGGGCAAGCAGGGCAGGTCACAGGTCAGCGAGCCTCCCAGGCACAGCGGGTCACAGGGTCGTGGATTTTATCCTGTGCCTCTGGCTGGGCTGCGAAACAAACTGTTATGAAAGTTATGTAAGCACACGTTTCCGCCCAGCAGGAGGATCAGCAAACAAATGGGGGCTGCCGCCTTCTTCCTAGACCACAGGCCACAAATGGCTGTTGCATTTTCTAACAGCTCTTGTGTACGCGTCAACATAATACGTCTGGTTTTGCTTCTTGACCCCAAATCCTAGAACTCTTACTGTTTGGCCCTTAATAGAAAAGTGTGTTAATTTCTAGCCTACAATGACTCGAGATACACACTTCCTGACTAGAAAGAGACAGATAGTTCGATGGTCACTGAAGAGAAAGAAATGTTTCTTTCATTTGGGAGGAAAACAAGAAAATAACTAAAGAATATATGATGAAGAAAGTAAAAAAAATGACACTTTCTTATGCAAGGCATGATACTCCAGCCACTCAGGAGGCTGAGGCAGGAGAATTGCATGAACCCCAGGAGGTCACGACCAGCCTATGAAAAATAGCAAGACCCTATCTGAAAGAGAAAACAGAACAAGAAGCGATGGTCCGTCAATTTCCCTATAGGTGTGAGGGTACAGAAGAGACTGAGGTGGCCCTTCCTACTATATCTCATACCTCCCCTCGACTTCTCTGCCTCCATCTCCCAGCTCCTAGAAATCCAATTTCCCAGTTATAACTGCACTTGTTAAAAGCATGACTGTGGGGGCCATTTTACCCCAAGATCTATTTTTATCATAACCGTTTGTAATGGTTAAACCTCTACAACCTTAAACACTCCACACAAAATAATGTATCTCCAATAAACTGAAATATTAACCAATCATATGTAATGGTTCATTTCTAACAAATGCAGAACTCTAGGTCCTCGGGGTATCATAGAAATTGAAAACCATATTGATGAACTGGCCAGCCCTTCAAATTACACTTGGAGAGGATGAAAAAGCATAGGAAAAGTTCTCATTATGGTTCCCTGACATTAATTTGAGCATTTTTATATGTATGTCCTATTAAGCACTTTAAGTGCTTTTTGATAATTGTGCTTTGTAGTTTTTACAGCACTTCAGCCTATTCCCAGTTCAATTTCCTCTTTTATCCGATGTTTGAAATATTGATTTCTGACAGATAAAAGCAAACCTTATAATCTCAGCAGCAAGCAATAAGTGAGTGGGACGAGGCTGCAGAATGCATCGGGGAATGGTCATATTTGAAACAGTCTTTGTTTTATTACATTTCGTCAACAGAATTTACTTACTGCTTGCTGATATTTATGTAAAAAGCCGAGCCGCCAAGAGGGCTGCGATATTGCCAATTTCAGCTCGACTTTTTGCATTTAGTAAGATAAAAGAAGCTTCCCCCCTGGAGTCCGATGATTGTGGCGGCTTAAACTGCTGTCAGCCGGCTGCAAGTAACTGTGATTTATCTTATTCACATTGTGCTGTGTTGTGGCTGCAAACTTTCCTCTCGGTTCGGCATTAAAAGCTGACAGCCCATCAGGATGCTTGAATCTCCCCTCTCTCAGGCTGGCCCAGACCCCCCGAGACCCTGCTCTGGGAGAATCCTTAAGTCCTTTAAGTTGGAAGTGGCCTTAGATGTGATGCTCCTGGAGCTCCCGGACCCTGGAGGACATGGAGATTATTTAGGGGGCTGTGCAACCGTACCCTGTTGGAATGATTTGCTCACTGGTTCATTCAGTGCCAGTTATTACCTACCGAGCAGTGTCCTGGTGCTAGGGAGCCAGAGTGAACAAGGGACATCGGTGTCCTGCTGCTGTGACCCTTATGTCCTGGGGCAGAGATTCGCAACCACGAAGTATGATTTGGCCCACACTCACCCAGGGGACATTTTTGGTTGTCACAGCTACGAACAGGGTGCTCTTGGGGTCGAGGTAGAGCTCAGGATGAAAATCCTGCGAGACACAGGACAAAGGGGAGCTGGCCCCACATATCAAGGGAGCAGATGCTGGGAAAACTTCTTCTAGTCGGAAGGGACAATTAGCCTTGTAAGTAGGAAAGAAAACAGCAGGCAGTGATAAAGACGATGAATGAAATAAGGCGACACGATTAGGATACAGGGACTGCTTTAGACAGTGAGGTCAGAGGAGGCCAGTCTGCGAGGGTGACATCTACATGGAAACCTAGTGACAAGGAGCCAGAAGAAACTGTGAGGCTCTGGCACAAGTGGAGAGTTGCTGCAAAGGCCGCACTGAGGCTGAGCGCAGCCAGAGCTGCCAGACCCCCGCCCCAGCGGCTGGAGCAGGGCCTGCAGCGGCCGGGACTCAGCAGCAGGTGGAGAACAGCTGCAGACGCGGCTGCTTCCACCGACAGAACTGAATCAAATGTAGTCTAAGGGGCAGACAAGAGATCGGCCAGTGATGCCGAGTTCTCCTGCTACAGTTCCTTGAATGCTCTTAGAAATATTGCTCAGAGTGATGATAAAGGATACAAGGAAAGAAAGAAAAAGCTGCAGATCCACTTGCAGGATGGTGACATGTAACAATAGTGGGGAAGCCAACGCTTGAGCGCACGAGTTGAGGTTGGGATGAGAAAGCAGTGATCAGAAGTTGCAAATGACTTGGCCAGACCTCTGCCGAGAGCGGAGCGTGCCCTGGCAGAACACTTGCCGACCTCTCTGGCTTCCCTGAAGCTACAGGTTAGAAGAAAGACTTTGGAGTTGGGCTTTATTGGTCACAGAATCTTGGGAGACTTTAATACCCACGGAGAGGCTCTCTGGGGACCCACCAAGCCCTATATTTGCTAGAAGCCTCTTGGACCTTGTGAACACTCAAGATGTCTGCTGCCCTCCTGTGCTCCCACGTATTCATCACTGAACAAGTATTTACAGAGTGCTTACTATGTGCCCCTGGGTCACAACAAGGACACCAGAAACAAAAACAAACCCCATCAAAGGCAGCCCTTCCCATCTCTTCAAGCTTCTGTGAGATTAATAACTACAGATGGAAGAAATATGGAAATAGGATCAGCCATCGATGCTGCTATAACAAACACACACAGACTGGCATCAATCTAGGCTTCCGCTGCAGGTAGCGAAGGCTCTGTCCTGCATTGTGGCCAGCTGGATGGGGCGGCTGGCAGTGGAACAGTCTGGTCCTGTGGCAGAGGAACACAGACTCAGGGATACTTCTGTTGCATCTCTTTTTCTCTTTCTTCTCTCTCCACTCCTTTCTTTCATCTCCCTGCCTCTCCACATCTGCTTGGGAGGAGCCATTCTGACCTTCTGTGTGGGAAACTGAGGCTGAGGGAGGTTCTGTGACATCTCCAAGTCCCAGAAATCTGGGTGGCCCACTCACTCAGCAAATCAGCCTCTCTAACCACTGCTGACACTGGGGTCATGTCTTACAGGTTTTGAAAATAGAAACGTCTGGAATTATCACAGCCTTCACCCATTCTGGACCAAGATGGATAAAAGACTGGCCTCCCCTGACCTCACTGTCTAAAGCAGTCCCTGTATCCTAATCGTGTCGCTAGACTCTACACGAGAGTGCAGTGCATGGAAGAAGATGAAGTGATTTACCTCCCTCCGCAGACAACGCCACCTGCTGGGACTCAGAGAAAGTTCCAATCCAGACCTCAAAAATACATCCCTTCATGGCAGCTATTGCTAAATTAGCCAGCAATAAATGCTGGTGAGGCTGCAGGGAAGAAGGAGCTCTTCTCCACTGTTAGTAGGAATGTAGACTGACGCAACCACTGTGGAGATTCCCCAAAAAACTAGAACAAGGGGTCCCATTTGATCCTTCTATTCCCCTGCTAGAAATATACATAAAAGAATCACATCATAGTGACACGTGTGCACCCATGTTCATAGCAGCTCAGTTTGTGATAGCTAAGTCTTGGAGACAAGCCAAATGTCCATCAACTGGATAATGAATAAAGACGATGTGGGTGTTTTGTTTTTTTTAATAAAAGGAGCATTACTCAGCCATAAAGAAGGATAAGTTTGAATCATTTATATTTGAATGGACGTACCTTGATGACACAATCATAAGTGAAATAAATAGGTCACAGATGTGTAAATACCGTATCTTTTCTCTGATATGAGAATCTGAAGATGTAAATGAGTTTTAGAATGCACGATAGATATTGTGAAATAGAAAATATTAAAAAGGAAAAAGGGAGGGATAAGTAATGAGAGGAAAGAAAAATATGATGTTAAGGAAGAAAGAAAGCATATGTATATAAGTAGTGGGAAGGTTGTAGGGTGGGTACGAGAATGGATAAAAATGAGAATTAACTCATGTCACATGCTGGTACAAATTCCCAATGTTGAGTGTGAGTGTGATATGTATATAAAGTGTACCAATAAAGAATTCAATTAAGGGCCCGGGATTTAGCTCAGTGATTCAGGTGCCTGCTTTGTAAGCACAAGGGCCCGGATTCAATCCCCGGTAACCACATACAATAATGCCAAGTGTGGTGACTCACACCAGTAATCCTAGCACATGGGAGGCAGAGGCAGGGGGGTTGCTGTGAGTTTGAGGCTTGCCTGGCCTACATAGTGATCTCAGGACCAGCCTACACTACAAAGTGAGACCTGGTCCATCAAAAAACTAAAAAAATAAGAATTCAATTAAGAAAATAAATTCCTTTCACACCATTAAAGTATACCATAAAACTTTATTGCATGTTTTATTTAAATCGAGATACAATAAATGCAGATTATATAATTAATGCAGATAATAGAATAAATGGAGGTAACATAACTCATTATATATAGGGATGTTAGATGAATATATACATAAAATTGTATTGTTTCTGTTTTTAAAATTTGTTGGGATACATGTAAAGGATAATTCACTTTCAATAAATGTTACCATGCATATTAAAAAAATTTCACCTCAGGCCAGGGATATAGCTCAGTGGTTCTGGCACCTGTCTTGCAAGCTCAAGGGCCCAGGTTCGATCCCCGGCAACCACATAACAATACTGGGCATGGAGACTCACCCCAGCAGCACCCAGTACCACATACCACAGTGCCGGGCGTGGTGGCTCACGCCTGTAATCCCAGCACTCGGGAGGCAGAGGCAGGAGGATTGCTGTGGTGTGAGTTTGAGGCTGAGCTCAGGGCCAGCCTGAACTACAAAGCGAGACCCTGTCTCAAAAAACCATAAAAAAAAATTTCCCCTCAAAATCCCTTCCAAAGAGCTTTTGGGAAGTTTGTAAATACTTGTTTTCAAGGCTGGGAGCTTCATGAGACCTT
>PVIR01004512.1:0-28655 GCA_004026965.1 Petromus typicus
AAGTTCTCTTTGTTCCCCTTATTTGACTAAGTATACCAGCACCTATCATTTCATTGTGATATCCTTTCGAGGGTTTATTTCTGAGGCTTTTAACTTTAGCTTCCTAGTTCTTAGGTAAATATTTTCTAAAGGGTTAAGGGTACAGAGGGAAGCTGTTGGGTGTGAAGTGCCTGCAACTTCAGAAGAAAGGTCAGTGTCTTTATTGAGGTGAAAGCCCAAATTCCCTTTCAGATAAGGAACACTGGATGTTAGAAGTTCAATGTTGAGGGAAATGTCAGGGGGAGGAGAGGAGAGCCCAGAAACAGAAAGATACAGGGCAAGAACAGAAAACAGGTGACAGATACAGAGGCCCTCAGAAAGAAATGGAGACCGCAGACACCAGAAAGGGAAATCATGATTATTAGAGAACCGTTTCTGAGGAAGCAGAAAGGAACTAATAGTAGTATTAACTTTGAAAAGAAGCTCTATGTCCTTGTGAAAAGACAAAATTAAGAAAAGTACTATTTTTGCTTGCAGTGAACATGTTTGATATGCCACACAAAATATCTCCATTAATGTAGCTTAACTGTCAAAGATAGATAGGCAGATGGATGTCCTGACCTTTATGATTATGCAACTAAACAAACAAAGGAAATTGAAAGGAAAAGTAGGGAAAATGTTAGGGGACATCCTCACTCACAGCATATCAAATTGGTGATTCTCGACTTCTTTGTACTTTGAGGGAAAACAGGCTCATTGGAAGAATGATTGTTAGAAATGTTTTATCATTGAAATCTTTTAGTACATATACTAACAGAGAAGGAATAGAAGCAGACTCACTTACTGTGTTGTAAGAATAAGTTTATTCAGTGTTGTCCACAGATTTGCACTGCTTTTATAGCTCATCAGAAGTATTTCATATCTATATTAATTTATTTTTGTCCTGAAGAAAACCTGAATTTCTGGTTTGAGGCAGAATATTATTATATAATGCAATAATTACATTAACTACTCTAGTCTCTCTCTCCCCTTCTAGTAAAACCAGATATTGCTTTTTTACATATAAAGGGCCATTTGACCTACCAAGAAGAAATTATGAATCTCAGAATTTATGTGGGAGGAAGAGGAGAGAGAGAGACAGACAGAGACAGAGAAAGAGAGAGAGAGAGAGATTCAGTCTCAGTATAGACAAACCCTTTCCTATGGTGGTTTGGTTTATGTGTTTTTCTTTTCTTTTACTCTATGATAGTAGGAAAATACGTATTAGGTAGAAACCATAACTTGATTTTTGAATTTTGCTTGTCCCTCGCCTAGAGATATGTGATCACAATACTCTTTTAAAATGCTAGACAGCAACAAGTCATAGGAGCTCTGTAATAATCTGTGTGGCAAAGATATGATATACAGGTCAGAGGTATTACATGTATTTAGATTTAGGGTATTTTCAATTTAATTATTTGGGATGTAAGCAGATATCTTGAACTTTTCTTGTTTTAAAATATAAACACATTTCTCTCTGGAGGTCTTTCTTAATTCATTCTTTAACTTGTAAGAGTTATTTTTTAACGTGTGAATTTCTAGGTTTCTGTTAATTTAACAAATACTTGAGAAAATCAACTTATAATGGCTGAAAGTTTATTGTGGCTCACTGTTTGAGAGCTTTTCTGTCATCAGTTGGCCATAGAATCTTTGGCTGCTTCGGTTGTGTGGTGATGTCATGGCAGGAGGGCTTGGGAGAGCAAACCTTTCACCTCACAATCAGGAAGTAAACCAAAGGCAAATAAATAGACCAAAGCTCAAGCATCCCTTTTGAGGACAACTCCTAGTAACCCAAAAACTTCCTACCAGGCCAACTCTTAAATTTTATTTCCCCTCTCCCGGTGGTGTTACAGACTGGGACCAAGCTTTAACACATAGGCATTGAAAGATCACTGACTCAAACCATAGCAGGTTCCAGGTTTCTTTGTTTAGTGAACTCTAACAATGCACAAACACTGAAATACCTATTATTTTATATGAATAATGGTAATATGTATATTAATAATGTAAAATTCTAGCCATGTAAAGTAACATTTTTATTTTCAAGTACGTTATAAAATTGCTACTTTAAAGTGATTTAAAAATAATTGTTCAACTGCATGTTTTTTAATCAATCCCTTACCTAACAAGAATAGAATATCTTTTGCTCCAAAATCTCTTTGAATGTTTTAATTAAACCAATTCATAAGTATGCATTCTGTGGCTACTTATGCATGGTTGTTCTTTGTGAAAAATTAAAATTATTCCCTGGGAAACACAACAAAATTGATGATGTGGTACATTTTCACAGAACTATTCCTAACTTCTATTATATCTGTTCAAAAAGTATTTATTAGTAATTTAGTTTTGAACAATAATACTACGAAGAATATGATTGAGATTATATGATATTTTCAACCATATTCTCTACAAGCAGAGTATCTGATAACTATTTTCATTATTTGTGCAGAACCTGTCAGGGATTGTTAGTTTTTCTCAATATAAGATTTTTTTCCCCACACAAAATATAATACATACGCATTACTAAGATATTGAAAAAGAAAGCTATTCATTACTTATATTTCATGTTGATTTCCTTTTACTGCCTTCTTTTCCCCTGAAACACCTGTTTCAATCTAATGTATGCAATTTAATTTGTCTTTGTTTAGAATCTAATACGTTCTGTACATTGTGCTGGGTACTGGGGCTACAATCATGGGTTAAACTCAAAGCTTTAGCCTAATACATGGGATCTAATGATAGGTATTTTTATTGACAACATGTGTCCACGATGATAGAGCCCAAGAACACTGCTTTACACACGTTCCCCTTCATTAACTGCTGAGCTTCTACATGGTGTCAGGTGCTGGAGCAGCTCTGTATCTCAGAGATACAAGAGTCCACACAGTGTTGTTTTTGCTATGTAGGCAAAGCCACAAGTGTCATTTTCCAGGTTGGTGGAGGAAGAAAATCATGAGTGGAGGACAAACAGTCTATCTATAAGGACACAAATATTCTGGAAGTTGAGTATTTCCCTTTTGTCTGCATCCAGTGTTTTGAACCTAATCTAGCTGCAAGGAGAGAGGAAAATGCTTGTATGTTATCGTCTGAATTTTATGCCCTCATCTAAAACTGAGAGTTTTATTACTCTGGGGGCAGGTGGGTGCTGGGAGACCATTAGTCTCTGAAGCAATAAGTCTGCAGTATCTGGACCTAACTGATAACCGACTTGCAGTCTGTCTTTTCATTTGTTTTGTGGTCCCTACTGCACATCAGCATGGGCTTGAGATCCTGATCCTTCCAAATTGTATCCCAGCCAGCTGTCTTATGTGGATTAAGGCCAATTGATTCTCAAGAAGGAAGCATTAAGCTGTGTGACAAATCAATGGATCAGCATGGTGGACCAAAGGCGTCACCTTATCTGTCTCTTTCACCTTGTTTACCCAACCTCCCAGCACCTGGAATTTCTGCAGAAAACCTGCATAGAAGGATCAATGAATGAATGATGAATGAATGATGAATGAATCTTTTGGAATTGTAACAGGTGGCTCTGAGTGTCATTACAAGTGAGTGCTTTGAAATACAACCATGGCTCTTTCTGAATGTCCCTCTTTAAACTCCATGACTTTTCTTTTACTAAGGTTTGTTTCTTTTGTTGAGATAACCTCAGCAAAAGGGAAATTTTAAAATACCTCTCTGAAGTCTGTGGTATTCTTAACCTCATCATGTACAATTCCAGCTCTGCACAGTAAAAACAGTTCTTTCTGTTCCGCGAACAACATCTGTTGTCATAGTGCCTCTCGCTTGCTATTTTCTTGTTTTACCTTTGTGTGAATCAGAAATCACTTTGGGGGGGCAGAAAAAGTAGTAGGCAAGGGGCTTTTTACCTGACTCTAAATTTTTCAGGCAAAGTGTTACTTTTTGAGCTTCTCCTTGCCTTTTGTAAAAAAAAAAAAATCAAGATATTTGAAGACATAAAATATTTCTAAAATATGCAAAATTATAAAATTATGGAAAAGAACACAAAAAATATGTACATATTTACTACATAGGAAATTGGGGCCTAGATAAAAAATGTCTGTGAGTTATAAAAAATTTTCATATTTGAACCTTTGGATTTCAAGTCTTTGTTCTTTTTATTTTTTCAGTGATTTTATCGGTACATTTTATACATACATTATGATCACATTCGACATTGAGAATATGTACCTTTACATGACACATCTTGATTCTCATTTTTCCCATTCTCCTGCCCTCCCTACACCCCCACCCTTATATCCATAAGCTTTTCCCTCTCCTTTTAACCATCACGTTTTTTTCTTTCCTTCTTTATTTTCCCCTGGCCACTCTTTCCCTTTTAAATGTTTTCTTCTTAGTTTATGATACCATACACTTTGGCGTTATGGACCCACTGATTCTGAACTCTCCGCGTCCACAGCTACCAGGATTGAGATTCCTATTCACATTACTTTCCTCTTAATAAAGGGACACTCTTCTTTCTTAATTCCCAAAATGTGATCCCTCGACAGTAGCATTGGCACCAATCTCATTTGGAAAGTTGTACAATACGCAGATTCTGAGGTCTCACACAAGATGCAGGAACTCAGAAACTCTGGCGATCCAGCCCAGGGGTCCTTGCTCTAGGATCAGACGCTCTGGTGCTGCGGGTGCTCACTGAGCACAGCGTGCTCTGGGGGTTGAGGCTTCGACTTACCTGATAGATCTCTCATCTCCTTGATACCACAGTAGATAATTGCTCATTATCTATATTTAATAAGTGAAGAGACTACGGTGTGGAGAGGTTATGTTGCCCTAGGATCGTAAAAGGAAGGAAGGCAGGCAGGAAGGAAGGAAGGAAAGAAGAGGGGGAGAGGAAGGGAGTGAAGAAGGGAGTGAAGAATGGAGAAGAAATGTGAATTACGTTTATTCATTTGTCATGACATCAATATTATGTAGAATGATTTTTTTCTTTTTCAGTTTAACATATTATTATAGTTTCAATTTAGCTTATTGAATGTGCATTTAAAAAAGTATCTCTTCTATTGGTAAATTCTGCAAAGCTTTGGTTTTTTTCTTTTGAGGCCAATGAAACGTGTGTGTGTATTCCCTGTTACTCAGAAATAGCTTCCATTTCTTTCTGCAAGATACCACAACTCAAATTTACTGTCTCTCTTGCAGTTTATAACTGGCATTTTTTGCTACAATGGAAAGAGAGTTACACTGTCAACTTATTTGGCTAGAAGTTACTGGAAATGATGGAAAATGCCAAGACAGAATCTCCCCGTTGGGCAAAAAAAAAAACCTTAACAACACAGTTTCCACAGGTTACAACAGCTCAGGAGGTCATGTGGGGTCTTTGTCTTGGGCCTGAGCTGTACCTGAGTGTCTTGCTCAGTGTTCTTAGGTTCACCGTGGAATTATGATACTAATAATTGTTATAAGATATATCTTGGCAAACGATATCATTTTTGTAAGCTCATTCCCTGATTCCTGGAACTGAATCTTAGTGATTAACAGTAGTTAGTGTGACTTTCCTCTGCTGAATTCTTTGAAATGTGGGACAGTGGTGGAACCTGACAAAAAAGGTATATGACTTCATGTAAGTTCATTGCCTCATAATGAGGCCAGAGCTTCAATAGTAAAATATCTTGATAGCTAAAAACTTAGTCTTGATAGACTATTTTCTATTTATGAAAATGCACACTCTGCTTTTTTTCTCCTTCTTGAAAATTGCTGCTGACAAGCACAGTGCTTTTAGCACTTCGCAAAGCATTTATTATGCATCTGCAAGGAAAGCAGTGCTTGGGAGCTAGCAAATAATTACCACATGTTTGGGAGCCAATAGTTGTGTGTGTGTGTGTTTGTGAGTGGGGCATGTATATATGTAAGCACACGTGCATTGGTGTGTCAGTTGTAACCAGCTGGGATAAGAATATGCACATACATTTCTTTTACTTAGATTAATGAGAGGAATATAGAACTATCACCATAAAAGGTAGTATTTTCCATTTTCTTGTTTTGTTTCTTCTGAATATCTCAACCACTTGAATGTTATTATCAGCTCAGAAGAAACAGATGGGAGAAAGTTTGTTGTCGAGTGAAATTGGGAAGGGTGGGGACTGCATGCAATTTTGAAAGACTCTATTACATATTATTAACTGAAGTTTGAGTTAGATATTTTTACTTAAAATTTAAATTTTACTTGATAAAAGCCCTTTCCCATTCAGTAGCTTGTATATATGTGACAGGCTAGTTAAACTAGTAGGATGTAAACTCACACTTTAATTATCACATGTCCAGATTCCTTGAAAATCTGCATAGGCAGGGAACAGTTAATGAAGTTAGAGCAGGGTGTACTTCATCTGGAGAGAGGCTGACTCTTTGGGAAATGGGAAACAGCTTCCGATATTTAAAGTCATGAGTGTCAGTAGATGAGTGAATTTAGTTTGACCCCAGAGAATGTACCGCGGACTGACAGGAGTGGAGTTTTGAGTCAGTGTGAGAATGAACCTTGTCGCGCAGAGGCACTGTGTGGGCTGTCTTCCTTGGGAAGATAGGAGTGACTGGTCCCTTTTGGTAGATTCACCAAAACTGGCTGCATGTAGATACCTCTTAGGCATGTTGTGTTCTACGTAGAATGGCTTCATTTAGTGCAATGTTAGCCTAGATGACCTCTTAAATTTTCTTTCTGTTCTAAGATTATACGGTTTACTGTTACCTCAGAGTGTTTACCTATGAGCTGTCAGTGCCTTTAATTGGAGTGTCTACAGCATGATAGTGTCCAAGGTGATCCCAGGTGGTCTCTACCACACAGTTTGAAAGGACTGAGTTTCAGATGGCCTCTCAGAAAGATACCCAGCTGTACATCCAAAGCCTGAAAACAAAATTCTTGCCAAGTACACCAGGTTTATAGAGGAATGTCTGTGAAGAGTCCTTCAAAGTTCAAACTTTTCTCTGCACATAGAAGAGGAGGCTAGCAATTTCAGAGTCAGGCCTGGTCTCACAATAATGACTAAAGATGTAGTTCAGGGGATGTAGTGCTTGCTCAGCATGTACAAGGCCCCGGGTCCAATCCCAAACACTGCTACACAACATTCTCCCAAACAAAAACTTGAGTCACATTTTGTTAAGTAAAGTCAAATGCTGTGATCTGGCTCTTAGCTGTACACAACAGACTGTTTTAGCTGTCCATGAGAATTTAGACTGTGAACAGGAGACTGTATTATGATTGAGCCTTAAGCTTATAAACCTTTTAAAGTGTCCTTTTTTAAAAAGAAAATCATGTATATCAAGTTAAGAATAAAGGTGAAGGGGCTGGGGATTTAGCTCACTGGTTCTGGTGCTTGCCTGCAAGTGCAAAGTCCAGAGTTCGATCCCCGGTAACCACATACAACAATGCTGGATGTGGTGACTCAAACCACCAGCAATCAGTACCACATTCCACAGTGCTGGGTGTGGTGACTCACAACTGTAATCTCAGCACTCGGGAGGCAAGAGGCAGGAGGAATGCTGTGAGTTCGAGGCTCACCTGGGCTACCTAGTGAGCTCCGGGACAGCCTGAACTACAAAGTGAGACCTTGACTTAAACAAAAGAATAAAAGTGAATTATTTATTTAGAATTAAAATCAATTACAACAAATCACAAATTGAAAAAAGCTCATAAATACCACAGAATGATAAAATTCATAAAAATGATATTTTTATTGAATACATGATATAATAATACTTACTTTATTTTAACTACATAGTTTTTGAGCATGTTTCCATATAAAATAATTTCATAAATTTGTTAGCTATGAGAAAAACAATTCAGTCTGTTTTTTTTGTGGTTGATCAAAATTTATCTTATCCAAAGTTTTAAAATATCTTTAGTTACTGGAAGTACGATGTACATGTTCAGAACTTTATAAAATTGAAGGAAAACTTTCTAGTTGTGATATTTGAAAAAGCTGGCCATAGATTATCTTTGGAATTCACATATTTTAAGCTTAGTTTCTCCACTCCTGTCGACATACTTGAAGTGTCAAGCACTGTTCATGTTGTGATATAGTTTCAGGTCCTGTCCATTTCTGTCAGATGATTGGGGACAAGATGTCAGAGCTTAGTGACACCAGTATTCATAGAATTAAAACTGCACTGGGGAAATTGCAATAATGCAAGAACATCAGTGACTTTGAAACATATATTCTCAGTTTAATTTTGCCACTGTGAGATCTCAAAACCTCTTCGGCCACTTTAATTCTACTTGGTACAAGTGAACATCGATCTGATGAAGGCAATAGTATAAGGAAGCAGTTGTCATAAGTCTAAGAAATTTAAGTATAAACACAATAACTTGATTTTTCAAACAACATTATTTACTAAGTATGAGATTATAACTGAGATTAACATAGGAAATATTAGAATTAAATATTTCTGGTCAAATTTCATGGAAAAAATGAGTCAGTTTGATTTACATAGTCTTGAAAATGGGTTTTTGATACTGTCATAGTTAACACCTAGTTTCAAAAGTATATGTGTAGTTGCCCTTCAGTAAGATATACATGTTTGGTTAGATCCATTTCCTGGTGTGTTTTCTTTTCAACAATCAATGAATAGAAAATATTAGAATGGCTACTATATTTCTCAATATTTGAACTCAACATTCACGAGTAATAAAATTTTAGAAGAGTTTTATCCAAGTTTCAAACATGTCTGAAGAAATAAATGCATTGGTAATAACTCATCTGAGACCTTTGTGGACTAGGATAATATTTTTTCTACTAACTGGTTGCAGAACCTGAGGCAACTTTGTAGTTAAATTACAGGTTGGTATTTCTTGGAGTTCACCTTGAAAATTCATCCCAGATCTCTTATATTCCAATGTATCAATTGTTCTTATCAAATGTTATTGGCTATATTTTCCTAGTAAGCATTTCAAAGTCCTACTTCATAATTTAAATAAAATATTTTGATAGTATTTGTCAGGATATATATAAAATGGTATTTGCATTGTCGCATAAATAACCTGATTTAAAAATATTTAGTGTTTAGTACAATGCTTTTACCATTAGTGTTTTACATTACTTACTGACCAATAAGTGGGATTTATGCTGAAACTGTTAACTAATTGCATTTTTGGCACAACAAGCTGCTAGTAATTTGATCATAAACTTGTGGGACCACTTTTTTTCCTGTCTTGAAACTGCAATAAAGCTGTAGGTTATGATAGAAATGGAGGGAGAATTATAGTTCTTGTTTTAAAAAATACAGCAGCTAGTGCAGATGCTAAGATAAATCCCTGTCTAAGGAGATCTTTTACTAACTGTGCTTTTCAAAACTGACATATTAGTCTTAAAATACAGTTTGGGTTTTATTCAGTTCTCAAATTCAGCCCCACATTCTGTTTGGTAAGTCTGTATGTTTACTACCTTCTATACTTCCCTCTACACTTAAACTTTCCTTATCCTGTTAGCTAGATAATGAAATGAAAGTCAGCGAAAATACTCAATAGCTTGCTTGTGTTTATGTTTTTAACTATCAAAATGACCCCAAGCTAATGGTTTGAGTTTTCTATTTCTGAAAGAGAATGATGAATTTGATTCTTTTTAGCACTTTATTTTCAATAATTCTTCAACCCTATGAGGCTCTATAATCTACAGTTTTCTTTAATTTCTCCATTGCTGACAATCCTCCCATCCTACTAATTTTTCTCCTTCTATGGCTTGCTATATACTGTAACCCATCCCTGTATAAACTTGCTCTATCTCCCGTTTTATTCCTGGCCAATGTCAAATGCCAGTTCGGTCCAGCTCCTGGAAGAGTAATGCTGCCAGCCTGAGGTCCTAGATACTTGGGAAGTTGAGGCTGGAGGATTGTGTGAGGCCAGAATTTCAAGGGCAGCCTGGGCAATATGGCAAGACTCATTTCAGTAAAAGAAAGGCTCAACTCCTTAGCACTGGAAGATCTGAAATTGTCTGGAGGAAAGACATTTTGGTTAACCAGTGCCTTCTAAATTTATGATCCATTGAACTAAATGAGTCTCTACCATTGCTTATTTGAATTTTTACAGTCCTGGAACAACTTCATCTCTTTACCTCTTTCCTCAAAGCCAGTACTTTCTTCTTGATCCTGTGTCTCCCCTGTTGCGCATGATTTCAATGCAAAACTCCCAGCAGCTCCTCACCACCAGTACCTCTGCCCACGTACGGTGATCTGAGTCCACTGATGTCTCTTTCCCCTTGATATAATTCACAAAGCCTTTTATGGTCTATGTCAATCTTAGACTTGTGATAATATCGCTCTTCATCACCTTGAGAACATTTTTCCAGTAAATATATAATGTATATATACCCCTTCGTCATTTTTTTCACCAGTGGCACAGAAAGAACTTCTCTGTGAGAAGAGGATGTTTGTCACTGGAAGGTGAATACTGTGCTTCTGACTTCCCTCTAAACTCGGGCTGTATTATGAAAGAGTACGTAAATAAATCCCTTTTCCAGACAGTGCTTAATAGTATTACCTACCTCATGTTCCTAAACTGAGCACACACAGAAGCAGGAAAGTGGAATGCAGGTTAGGCCCGTTGGCCAAGAAATCCACTGGAGGTAAAACAAAAACCTAGAGAAAGCCAAGCCCTTGTTAATGGCACTAATCACCAGGAAGAAGGTGAAGACACCAGAGTAGGGTGTGCACTCAGGGGTACAATCAGCTCCCCTATTTAATTGATGTGATGATTTTTAGGTAGCTGTGGCAAATGGTCCCAGTGTGTCATCTCAGATAGCCAGCTTTTCATGTATAATTATGCAGGAAGAGTTCTATAGAGACCAAACAAGAAAAAAGTCTGTGTGTATTGAATACTATGCAGACCAAACATTAGCTGAAAAATCTTCATTTATTCAGAACAAAATTTCACATTTTTACTGGCAATTTATATGATTTTGTTTCATTTCTCAAATAGAACTTATAAAAATAATTTAAAGATATTTCCAGACTTTTTTTTTCTGGTTTCCTGGAAGCTCAAATTTTTGTTTCTTTTACAAACACAAGGAGATCATGTGAAACGTCAACTTGAGAGAACTTAATCTGTGCTCTGTTTCGTGAGCACATTAATTAGCCATCCTGTGCCCCAGTCCCACAGTCGCCACTGCCTCGCCAAATTTTATAAAAATGCAAATCAGTGCTATTACTTACCCAGAAGATAAGGGCGGACTCTAATTCTTGTTATGAAGTGATTTTGGTATCATCAATCCTTTCGCTTATGTAAATGAGTATTATTTAGCTATATGCTGATCAAATGTGTAAGTGAATGAAAGAATGAGCTAACTGTAAAACTAGAACCTGAAAGACGTTTAGTAGTTTTCTTGTTTGTATTATATAATATTCACTGTAATGAGAGTACTGTTATCTTAGTGGAAAGGTTTGCAAATATTTACAGTATTTATTTAACAATAGGGATCATAAAGAGCTTAGCTCTAATAGGCCTTATAAACCTGAAGGAAAATTACATGCTATCAGAAAATCATAGTCAATAGTCTGCTCTATCTTAATTTTAAAAATACATATCTTGCTTGTCTGTATTTTAATGCAAAATATGTAATATTATATTTTGAAATAATTTTTGTTCTACAGAAAAATTACAAGAATACTAAAAAGAAGAAGAGATAGTAATACTTATTTCATGTGATGTTAGTGAGAATAAATTGAGTTGACTCAAAGTACTAAGAACTCTAGAAACAAATGAGTTTTGAAAAAAAGTGCTTAGAACTAATAAATATTGGTTGTCATGAAGCCTCAAATTTGTCAATCAAACATTAGTGAGAGTGCTTACTGCATAAGATTGCTGTGGCAAACTGATCGAGTCAGTTGATCAATCAGAGACAGAAGAGTTGGGTAAAACAAGGAAGATTTATTACCAGTAATTGGCCAGCCCCAGAACTAGGTCCTTATGGACTGGACAGTTATTGTGTTTAGAATGTTTACAGAACAATGGTACATTGACATTGGCCCTTTCATTGGTTACAGTTTTGATCAAGCAAGTTTAGCAGATCTCATTGCTTGTAGGTTTTACAGGTTCAGTAAGTTCTACTGATTAGCTAGCTGGGTGTTAAAGGCAGGGAATCAACAGTTATATGTAATTTTTTAAAGCTACCTCATAGCTTACAAAGTGACGATGCAGCTAAGCACAGTCTTATATCTCCAGGCCATCGTGTTTTTATGAACAAACCTCAAGTCTAACCTTAGCTTTTAAAAAAGTTTAGACTGACATAAAACAAGGAAGGGGGAGGAGAAAATCCCACTTACAAATAGCATTTGCCAGTTCTGGCTGACAAAATGTCTAGCACAGAGTCTATGATTTTTAAGCTGCTGCAGCATTTAACATTTGGTCAGAAAACACTTTATTGATCAGAAAGCAGTTTAGATTGCTGTATGCAAAAACTTAGAAACCTATGGTGTTCCAATCTGAGCTGATGATAGCTTGTTCTATATAAACAATGAAACTTGCCAGAAAAAAACCTAACCTTGTTTTTGTTTTTCTCTGAGACAGGATCTCATTTTGTAGTTCAGGCTGGCCCAGCAATTCTCCTGCCTCTACCTCTTGAGTGCTAGGATTACAATTGTGAGCTACCACACACAGTATTGTGGTATATGGTTCCTAGCATTGAACTTAGGACCTTTTGCTTGCCAGGAAGATGCCAGAACCACTGAGCTAAATCCCTGGCCCCTAATCCTGCTCTGTAGGGTCATTTGAGTACCATTCCAATGAAATAAGAAATTGCTTATATATAATTTTAGTTTTATTTTTCACAGTACTAGGATCAAATACAGGCCTTTCCACTGATCTACTTTTTCAAATTTTTTTTTTTTTTTGAGATAAGGTCTCTAAATTTCCAGGGTAGAGCTTGACTTATGAACCTCTGGGTTTAGCTTCCCAGAACAGTGGGATTATATACAGGCACTACATTTCTATATTAGTTTATAATATTTTTTGAGCTAGAGTCAACAACTCTATCAAACCTTGATTTGTTGGGTTTCCATAAGGTTCATATCAGTAGCTGACAATGCAAGGGTGAGTTTGATCTTTGCTCATATGAATCTTGGTTAATTATTTGATTTTTGGAAAACATTTACTGGTGAAAGAAAATACAGTCAAACAAGTGTGGTCTTGAATGTGAAGATAAAGTATTGGTGAAAACAGATACCTTCTTTGTTAATCTCACATTTCCCAAGTTTCATTCTTTTTTCCCCAGAGCTGGCTGGCAGGAGCGAGGTGCCAGGATGCTCCAAGTCGCAAGTCTCACAGCGAGCACTGCCAGGCTTCCTGCAGCCCAGCTCTGAGGATAAGTTGACATGCCAATGGGAATGGAATAAAAACTGGTCTTCGTGGATTAGACTTGGGCAGGGGATGAGAAAAATTAAGATCACTTTTTACATACGAAGATGTGGTATTTAAGGGAAAATTTAAGGAGGACAGTTTAAGGTTAAGGAGACAAATCAAAGGTTTGCTCAGTTCAGCCATATGAGGTTTGAGCTATTTCCAAGATGGCCAGCTGGGGTAACATGTACCAAGACCTTTGAGAAGCAGATCTTAGCCAGCATTATATTAATGTAAGCTGCTCAGGTTATTTAGCTCCCTTTAGCTTTCACAGTGGCCTTAGCCTAAAATATTTAAAGCTCTGAAAATAAAATTTTGCAGCAGCAAATATGATTGTAGGCAATAAATATGCAAGAGATACAGAGCTAAATCCTTCACATTTAGAAATGATACAGCAACTCTGAGGGTAAAAAGGCAATAAGGGGCAATATGTGATAAATGTCTCACAGTTAGGGAGCAATAATTTACTATAAACATAGAATTTCATACATGTCAACTTTCTAAATATGAGGTTTAAAAAGTGATTGACTACAGGAAATATGTAAAGGACAGACAAATAGAGAGTAAGGGGAACAGAGCAGTAATGAAGTCTTCAGATATACAATAGCTAACAAACAGAGCCGTGTTGGTGGAGGGAAAGTGCTAAGCCAAAAAGTGTGTGCTCTGCAGGCTTGGCGGAAGGGAAGTGGACCCACGGGCTGGGCAGTGGTGTTTATTCTTAGTTGTACTTCCTGTGTGAGGGAAGTGCTTATGATGCCTGTGGTTCACTTAATGCACCTCATCCATTTTATAGGTATCAAAAAATAGTAGCAACCCATGAGCCTGAAGAACATCTCATGGTCTTTAGCTCGCTAACTTTAAACATAGCACACCCTTGCTCCAAGGTTCCTTTGTGAGTCTATTTCATCACTTGCATAAATAACACTGATGAGCGCAATCATTGGCCAGTTCTGACATCATCTGGGTACTGATGTTCACCTGAGTTGCTGTCTCTACTGAGAAAAATCCTGTGAAAATGACATATTTAAACACAAATTACACTTTAAATTGTGTTGCCAGGAAATGACCAGAGGTGAGAATGCAGCAGGGACTTTGGAACTTGGTTCTACCTCTTTAATTTCTTGGATTATGTACAAAAGCCTCTTCAACTAAAACAGCTTCAGCAACCAGGGAGACCTCAGGTATTGTTTATCAGGAAACTGGGAACACTGTGACAGTGAAACGGTGTACTAAAGTAAAATAGTGGCTGAATAGTAGTGCGAATGATGTTTATTTTAAATACAAACTTTTAAGTACAAATAAAATTTAAAACATATTGATTAAATAGCTTAGAAATGAGACGCTAATCCTGATATATCCTTATGCATTTTAATCATCAACTGAAGCTTCTTAGTGCTACTCATAGTTTCATTGGGATTTTTCCAAAGTCAGTTTTTCAATTTGATTTTTATTATTTTTAAATTTTCATGAAATTTCTATTTATGCTATTAAAATTATATTTCATGTGTGTCTAATTTAAAATTTTGTCACATTCAATATTAATCATAATATATTTGCTTGAAAAATATTCTCGAACAGGTCCAATAAGTCTGAGGCCATTGCCCCTGATGGTGCACTACCTGCCTAATGTGTGAGCCCCTGGGTTTGGTCTTGAGAATTACCACCAAGAAAGAATGAAAGGAAAAAAACAAGAAAGAAGTACAATAGAAACGAAGGAGACAGAAAGGGGAAGATAAAAAAGAAGAAAGCAGGGGGAAGGAAGAAAAGAGAAGCAGGCCTTTGAAACTTTTATTACAAACTACTCTAATTGAAAATATACTCAATTTTAATTTTGTGTTCTAAGAAAAGTATTTCAGGTCAAGTTTTTTTCACACTGATTTTTTTCTTTAATCAAACTTTATTATCTGAGAAATAATTTTATAAGATAAAACTTGTCAGACAAGTCAGATTTATGAAGGACTTGCCAAGGTTAGTTAACTTAAAACAGATAGGTCTTGGACTGGGATTTAGCTCAGTGGTTCTGGAGCCTGCCTTGCAAGGGCAAGGGCTCAGGTTCGACCCCCAGAAACCAGGTACAATAATGCAGGGTGTGGAGACTCACACCTACCAGCAATCAATTCCACATACCACAGTGCCGGGAGGGTGTAGTGGCTCACACCTGTAATCCCAGCACTTGGGTGGCAGAGCAAGGAGGATTGCAGTGAGTTCAAGTCTGAGGTCAGGGTCAGCTTGAACTACAAAAATGAGACCCTGTCTCAAAAAAAAAAAAAAAAAAAAAAGAAAAGAAAAGAAAGAAAGAAAGAAAGAAAAAGAAAAAGAAAAAAACAACAATGAAAAAAGCCAACAACAAAAACAGATAGGTCTTCACATCATATCCTGCCTAGAATATCAATATTCTGACATTATAAATTCCATCAAGTCCTATACAAAATATAAACATATGCTAACATTAAGACATAGGTCAAAAGATTATTTTAGCAAAGGAAAAGAGTACAGGTTTTATTTGTGGACTTCGAACATTAAACCTTCCCCTGTCTCTGAGCATGTGTAATTTGCTCTGCTACGTGCTTGTCTCAGTTCTCAGGCTCTTCTGGTTGCCTCCTTCACAGGTTGGGTTTGTAATAGCAGCTATTCCCTTAAATGTCTCAGGACCTGAAATAATGGAGTGCCCTATTTATTAAATACCATAATTAAATGGTTCCAAGAAATTTTGCAGAAAATGCATTTAAAATTCATAGAATTTATTTGCTCCTATTTGTTCATCGATCAGAGTTAGGAGGAATTATAAGAAAATGCCATTTGTCACAATATCTTAATTATTTTCAGTGTTCTCCAAAATTTTGTAGTAAAGCTATATTTGCTTTAAAATATCTGAAAATCTCAACACCTAAAACTTTTATTTTGGTTTGTAGTACAGCGCAATTTATTTGGACAAAGTGTGAATTATATTTACACTACCACCAATTCAAAGACCATTTCTATAAATTTCTTAATTTGATAAAACCATTGTACATAGTATGATTCTCTTCTCCCAAAACTTTTTATTTGTATTGTCATTTAAAAAGCTATCTCCACTGTTGACATATTTAAATGAAATTATAACAGTTATTACATTGTTGTCAGATTTTTACTTTTCACTGCTACATTTCTGCAGACTTTCCCTGAATTGGATAAAAGTCAAACTGAAATGCATTAATTTTATATTTGATGCATTTGATAAAATAATATAAGGCAGGCACAGTTTAAGTAGTTATAGAATTATGTTTTCTGCTAATGGAGGCAACCCATTATCCATTTTTGCTTGTGTGGTTATGTAGTGCTAAAAATGTACTTGGAATTGAAAGTGTGCAAAATCAACCTGACGACAGTCCTTTGATGTGGAGGGGAGTTGTGGCTGCAGAGTCATCAGAAATGCATCTTCTGGAGTGCTAGGATCTCCCTCCTCAATTCACATATTGAAACCTGATCCCAAAAATGTCATTATTAGAGGATGAGGCATTAGGTAGTGACTGGGTCATAAGACTCTACACCTATGAATCAGATTAATGTCCTTCTGAAAGAAACTCTGCAGAGCTAGAAAACTTCTTCTCCCATAGGAGGACGGGGTAAGGTGGTGGCATGTAGAGCAATGAATTCTTTCTCAGTGTCTTATCTGCTGTGCCTTGACTTTGTACTTCCTAACCTTCAGAACTGTGAGAAACAAATTCTTGTCATGTCTAAGTTACAGGGTCTAAAGCATTTTGTTGTAGCAGCCTGAGTGGGCTAAAATGGACATTTGCAAATGCAAAATAACTATCTTTGGATGTAGTCTTGAAATAAGGACTCTAAGATATGTATAGATACTAGTATTCCCTTTGGAGAACATTGTTTTTTCCTGGTTTTCATTTCTTTATGACAAAGAAAACATTAAACATAAAATTCAACATGTAAATTATAATTAAATATGAATTTCCAATTTCTTAATTTACTTTCACTGGAAGAATTTTATTGAAAAGTTTAAAACATTTGGCTAAATGCTATAAAAGCAAATAATTCAGCCATACAATAAAAAACTCATAACAAGCCACAGTGTAATTTTTCAGATTCCCAACTGAACCTATCAATTGGCAAATGCAAATTTGTAGATGTTATAAGTTGAGACATGGGTAGATTATGCATGATACACTCTACCAGAAAGATCAGCTGTAGGGGCAGGGTGGACATCAAACATTTTGTCATGAAAAAAGCAAGGGATGCATATGTCATCCACCATTTCACTAAAAGGAAGCCAACTTTCTATTCAAAGGAGACTGATTTCTTCTCCAAGGTCACTGTGCGATTTTCTGAGGAAGTTGCTGCTTGTCCCTGAAGCAGCCATCATACTTCATTGACATTCTTTGGGAATGAGCTTGGTTGGCTGGTGCTAAGACTTTCATCAAGGTGGATGGTGTTGGTGTGGTTCTCTCTGATGCTACTTTGCCAAAGACCTGTAAAATAAGTGGATCAATCTCTAGTGTTTAGAAGACTCATTGCTTTTCGTAAAATTTTTGAGGCCCTAGTGGCTAAGCCTCACTTGTAATTCCATGTTTCAACTCTGTTGCTCATCAAGCACAAAATGACTTTGGGTGCAATCTATATAACTAGGCCTAGTCATCTGTGTTAGTTGGTGATATAGATAGGATGGATTTTTTGATGTTGAGCTTTGAGTTTAACCACTCGTATTCACAACTGGACTTGGCCTTTGGCTTAGAAAAAGTCTCAGGTATATTCCACAGCTTACTGAACATAGGCAGGTGTGACTGCTAATTGAAGCTTTTATTTCCCAGAGAGTACATCATGAGATGATGACTGCATAGGAGATGTATTAGGGGGTGTTTAAAGAAAGGGAGCTTGTAGAAGCATAAGCTCAATTCACTGAGAGCCTCAATTGACTTCTTTGAGAATCCTAAAGATAAAATGAGTCTGACCAGCTGTCCCCGCTTGGACTGAGGTAGCCAGGCTTTCCTAATCCCATGTCGATCAATGAGTGGAGATTTCCTTCGGGCAGCCTCGGGTTAGGTGGCTGTCATCTGCTTATATCCTCCAAAGGGGCTACTTTTGCTACAAGGACACTACGTTTGCTAGCGGTGCTTTTTGCTAATAGTACTTTCAACATTTGGGATAACTCCCAATGGGCCATCTTAGTGTATCACAGTCTGATACTACTTCCCATTAAAAGTACAAATGAAATTCTCTTATTATTTATTGACTTTTAAAAAATATTAAGATGTTGAGAACAATTAGCAAAAAATTCCAAAGCAAAAGTGCTTAGAGCTTACAGAAGTCAGTGCGTGTCCGAAATCTGCTTGTACACTTTCTGCTATGTGACATAAGGAGTATTTGCATTATTTAAGTCATGGTCAGTGAGACATCTATTACTTATAAGTCAAAGTGTCCTTGGTATATAGAACTGAACCAGTGTGGCTCAACAATTTGATGAACAAAACTAACCAAAAATCAACTGCTGACCTTGATAAGGTGATTGAACTATTCAGACTGAAAACTGAGCTGGGAGTTGAGGCCAGGGGAGGATAAGGGAAGAGGAACAAGTGTGAAACCCCTGGGATGGAAGTGAGCTTGGCAGGTTCGGCAGCACAGTCCATAAAATGTGTAGTGTTTGGTCACAGAGGACATATACTTGAAGGGATTGAGTGAAGATTTGTTTTTAGAGTTTTCAACAGAAGCCTGGGCCTTTGGAACAAGTCAAAGTCAAAATGTGGAACTATGGGACACGAAAATAAGGCTTCCATGTTGGACATTCCAGGACAGAACGGATTTGCTGTTCCAAAGCATAAATGCTCCAATGATAGTTGTTCTTGTTGTTTAGCAGACAGAGTTCTTTTTATAATGTACAAGCATTTCTCTCTCCCTCCAATTTGTTAATATGATTAAGAACATTTTAAATAGCAAAGATAAATGGGACAAGAAAAATTATCAAATAAATAAATAGTTATACCTCAGAAAAATGGTTATGTAAAAGGCTATCTTCAATTGGTAGCAGAAAAAGCTGATAAATTCCTTGAGAATAAGACTTACCTACAAGTGCATGTGCATGTGCATGTGTGTCCACACACAGATTTATACAAGAAGATAAACATTTTTACAGCATCATATAATTGGATAAAATAACAGAAGGCTCTATCTTTCTCCTAGGAATAGACCTGTAGTAGTGGAGGTGGGCTAGTATTGCATATGAATGAGTTTCTTGAAAAATCTGTCTTCAGCAAAATTGCTAGAAAGTTGCTGAAAAATATTCATAAAAATGTGCTTCCATTTTTACATTCAGGACGATAAGAGAGGAAACTGCTTAAAGAAAAAAAAACTGAGATTCTATGGAAGAAGACTTTTTAAAAATGATGATTTAAGAGTAATAGTATGCCGTCGGACATGCATCTGTTGCCTCTGCAGCATCAGTGACACCATTTGCTAGCATACACTATTAGCAGAACTGCTACCTATAGACACTGAGGGATCCTAGAGGTCAGGAGATGGCAATGCTGTCCAGAGTTCGCAGTGAGAGACAGAATCAGCAGGCAGAGCTTTAACACAGTAAACAGGAAGCAGGCAGAACCACTGGAGGGGCTTTGGCCTGGTCCTGCAGGACAGCAGACACCCCAGGAAGCTGCACTTTGACAGTACCCAGAACCCTAAGTTCCCAGAGCAAGATCATAGCTAGGCTGAGAGTCCCGGAGTTGCAACTGGTCCCCTTGGGGCTGATCATCAGTCCTGCATTCCGTCGCATCTGGTCTTCGGACCCCAGTCACTGCTGGCTCTGGTTTGGCTCTTCTCAGCCAGGAGGCTGGAGAACACCACTCTTCCGGTCTCCGCTTGCCAGCCAGGGAAGGCAGAGGATGGGCACCGTCCTCTTCACCTTGTCCTCTGCTCCTGGAGCATGCGCAGGACATCCACAGAGTCAGCACGACCTTAGCTCTGGGGTACTGTATTGAGCACTGTAATCTCTTTTGAAAGGGAGGCACCCAGGAGGAGTCCAGAGACCTTCAGTGAACGAACCCACAGTATACCACGTGACTGGAGAGAAACTTCTTGTATCTCTTGAGGAAGGAAAAGTTATTTATAGGAAATACCTACTGAACTCGACATTCTATAGAAAAAGATTCTCAGTAGGCTATTAAGAAAATATGCAGAGATAACAAGAAAGCATAGAAGCAGCTCGGGAAGGCTGTCATCAGCACGAGACTAACTGCCTGCAGCCTCTGAGCATCACAGTGGAGGGCGCTCTCTCCCCGGCTCCCTGGACCTCTGGGCTGATTTACAAGGAGTTTTTTTTTTTTTTTTCTTATTGAAATATTTATTGGTACATTACATATACACACCATGATTGCACTCCACAATGGGAACTTATACAGTATAAGACACAACTTAATTCTCATTTTTTCCCATAGCCCTACCCACCCTAACACCCCCCATATACATAAAATTTGTTTCCTTTCTTTTTGTTATAATCTCATTATTTTTCCCCCTTCACCCTATTTCAGTTTGAGTATTTTCTATTTCACAATATATAACATACAGGGCCAGGGATTTAGCTCAATGGTTCCGGCGCCTGTCATGCAAGCGCAAGGACCCGGGTTCGATCCCCGGTAACCACATACCTATACTGGGTGTGGAGACTCATGCCCAGCAGCAACCAGTACCACAGACCACAGTGCCAGGCTGTAATCCCAGCACTCGGGAGGCAGAGGCAGGAGGATTGCTGATGTGATTTAAGTCTGAGCTCAGGGCCAGCCTGAACCACAAAGTGAGACCCTGTCTCAAAAAACCTTAAAATATATATATATATATATATATATATATATATATATATATATATAAAACATACAATTCTAGAACTCATTTACATCTTTATTTTCTCATACCGAGGAAAAGATGTGATATTTACCTATCTGTGACCTATTTATTTGACTTATGAGGAAGGACAGTTTCTTATTTGGCCATAACTTGTGTCTCTTACTCTTCGGTAGTCTTTTGGGAGTCACTGCTATTTTTTAAAAGATATTTTTGCTATTCTTGATTTACAATTCCATCTTCTTTAAGATGATCTATCAGTTTTCTGCAGATAAATTACTTATCTTCTGAGAGTTTAATTCCCATATCCTTTCTTGTCCTTGTGTGTTACTTATGAGATACAGTTCGCTTGACTTTTATCTGTGTTGCACAGGTACATTAAAACAAACAACTAATAGAACAGAAATACCAGTGCTAACACATCTAATATGATAGCAGCCCCAAGTTTTAAAATATAATATTATTAATAAATGTAAGTTTACCGTGGGTGGATCATGTGTGATTTTATCAACATCCTGGGTCAGATTTTGCTACATTCACTGTGTCAGAGGAGGATTATTGAATGAATGGACATACAAAGGGATGAAGCAGTTGAAAATCCTACCCTCACCTTCAGCAATTTCCCATGCAATGTCTTATTTTGTTCACAGTCCACATTTTCACAGAAGATGGACAGACTGCAATTTGTCCGGAGTGGCCTGACCAGATCAGGGTAGACCTCGAAATCACTTCTGACAAATAGTGATAAGACACTAGTGGTAGGAAAATTCTGAAAGGAAGCAATTGGAGGGAAATAATAAAAGCAAAGAGCCACTGAGTGCTTACTGTAGGCCAGCCATTGTGCTCTGTCCTTTAATAGATTTCAAGCTATACTGTCAGTCTCAGTGAAAAGGGAACACTTTATTTTGGATTCTCTAAAAGTGGGACTAACTGTATTCAGAGAATTCCATAAAGAGAATTAGAATGATGGCATTATTAGAATGATGGCATTTCTCCTCTCAAAGCTGTTTAATAACAGAATGAGTGTCCTTGCTATCAGTGAGTCCTGCCTTTGGAGGTACAGAAGCAGAGATGAATGAAATTTTGGTAGAGATATTTTAGAGACAAATGACTGATAAATGGAGAGAGGAACCAAATGGACACGAAGACTTTCCAGACTTATCCTGTGATTCCATCTTTACCATATGGGACAATGACTCCCCCTTTTAGTCTTCTAGTTCAGTGGCATGAGCCTGACATAGTAAGTATCACTCCAACTGAACAGATCAAGCGTAGGATCTTCATTTCTGCTTTTCTCCTGGAAACCAAGACAAAACCTAGCAAAACTCAAGTTGCAGGGACAGGAACAAACTCTGTGAACACATCATTAGCTACCGTAATGACAAGACCCTCTTATTTGTCTGTGTGAGCTCCAGAGCCATGTCTTCTCAGTGTGAGAGAGATTTTACCATATGTTTGGATTGCTTTCTCACAGCACGGTAAATTATTCTCAGACAGTTCGAAACTTCAAATGTTAGCAGCATTTATTTCTGCCTTTGTCTTTCAGTGAAGTTATTTGTGGTTCTGACAGGCCTGATTGCGTCCTCCTATTGTTAATGAGCCCACTTTGATTATCAACCAACCTGTGCTTTCAGGACAATTAGCAACACCCTTTCAAATCTGGCTCCTGTGGCTGGGAAAGGAATGTCTAGTCACTTAAAATAACTAAAGAGCTTATGGAGCTTATAAATGAAGATAAATATTATTTATTAGTCAGCGAGGAACCTAAGCTCAGAGAGATGAAAGCTCTTGACACAGACATGGAGCTTGTGCGACATTGGAGCACTTTTCTTTCATTTCTCCCTTCTGTAACTCACTCATATAACTATATGCTGTACTCCTAGTACCCTTCCCTTCCTTTGTCTCTTCTTCTCCCATTTTCCTTCTCTGCTCCTCCTTCTTGTACTGGCAGCTGGAGCTTTGCTTAAAGCCTGTTGTCACATGGCCAGAGATAATGGTGACTAAGCAGGACACCAACACAGCATTTTCTTTGCCCATCCTTTAGTTAAATGGGCAGGGGTTCTGGGGGGTCTTCTGTTTTTCATTCTTAATTGCCCTTGAATCTTTACAGTGCTGCCTATGATGCTGTCCTGGACAGAAATGTGGCCATTAAGAAGCTCAGCAGACCCTTTCAGAACCAAACTCATGCCAAGAGAGCCTACCGGGAGCTGGTCCTCATGAAATGTGTGAACCATAAAAATGTGAGTTTCCTGGGTTATTATGATGTCTTTGGCAGTGGGGAGTTGTGAGATTAAGACGCGGAAGTAAATGGCATGGTGAAGCCTTTCTTTACTTTAAATTTCTGCTTCTGATGATTGTTTATCTCATTGTCCTCATGGTAGCTTCCTGCTTAAAGATCATTGAAAAGCCATATGGCATGGAGATTAATTTGATAGACATGTCTCTGTTACATAATTAACCTGATTTAGTTTTCTTGCTCCAAGTTAAGAGGAGCTTCATGCCTTTCAGGAAAAACAAACACTCCCTCCTCTGAGCCCCCCACAAAACCTAGAAACATACTATATTTATTTATAATTTAAATTAAATTATTAACAGATAGAGATTTTTATTTATCCTTTTATTTTCTTCGTTTTTTAGCTGTTATCTGACAGTGGTCTGTAACTGACCATGCAGAGCAGCACTGTGCATTGGTAGCCTGGCTTTTGGATAGTCTGGTAAACAAAGAAGTACATATCTGCAGAGCATTTCAGAATGAATCACTGAGAGCATTTTCTCATCCCAGATCGGTGGGGAGATCATAATAGACTCTCTGCTTCTCACCCCAGGCAGAAGACTCTAGAATGCTTCCTGTGCTCTATTATTAAAAAGGAGAAATGTGAGATAATTCATTATTTTTATAATAACTTCTTCAATAGTTAATTACAATAAACTTATTAAGTCCATTTTGTTGTGTGGTAGTATAAGGTGAAAATAAATTATGAGTAAAACTAAACAATAATAGCCATCACAACTCCCTACAAATTTCTGATGCAGAAAACCACGCAGACTGTATGAACTGATCAATATAGTTTTATAAACAAGGTCTCTTGTCATGTGGCACTGAGAAGACACAGTGAGTGTTTGCCTGAAAGATGTTGAAATATATAAACATGTGGATTCAAACCAATGAGAATATTCCTCTTTTCCCATGTTATTCTACTGCAGTGACTTTTAAATAAAGTTCTTTTCATGCTGTTGAGTTTGGGGCCATTAACCCTTTAATTCGGTCGTCGGTCATGCCCTGCTGAGGGACTGAAATGTGCCAGGCACAGATCTAGATACTCTAGCAGCTGACAAAGAGATATGGAGAAAACCGAGACAAATCCTTCCCTGCGAAGCTCCAGCTGTACTAGTATGAGAAAGATAGTCCTAAAAACTGAGAGGTGAATGTTTGGAAAGTCAAAGTATGATCAGCAGTGGAAAGGAAAATAAAGCAAAGGAAGATAAAAATACTGGTGAGTGAATGGAGGAAAGGCATAATGTAAGCCGAAGTCCTCTTAGGACAGGTGGAGTATGGAAAGCCTCAACACCAAGGGGAAATTTTATAAAGTATACATTGTCCTTGGTATGACCAGGGACGTGAGACTTCTAGAAAAGAATATAGAAAAGATAATTCTGAAAAAGTCATCATTGGAAAATTGTTTGCTTGATAGATGAAATAAAGGCAGAATAAGAATGTTGACATGTCCAGGACACTATATTTTTTATCATAGCAAAGAGGATGACACAATCTATGGAGAGAAGAAAATAAAACATACAAGTGTATGGAAATTATAGATTAGGTTCTGTCTCCAGAAAGGAGTAAATGGTTCTGCTGAGACCCCTAAGTTTTCAAAGAACAATCTATAAGTGTGAGCCCAACCTCTGAGTTAGTCCTTGGCTTCCTACCTTGAGATGTGATCTCTGCCACCCATGCATGCCATAGGTCACGTTCTCTCCAAAGCTGTGCTGACGCTGACACCAGATCCTTGCGCCACTAGAATTGTGAGCAGAGCACACCTGCCCTCTTTATCAAGTTACACTTTTTCAGTATGCTGCTGTAAGGACAGAAAATAACCAGATACAGCTCCCTGCTCTTTGACAAAAACCGACGGATCTACTTAAACAAGGGGATCCAAATTGCAGTGAGAGTTTATCGGCAGTATCTTACCGTGGTTTCCTTTCCTGTGTGCATGTGATAAAGCGGGGATGCATGTCCGACTATAGAAAGCCATTTCTTTACTAGAGAGGAGCTTCTTTTACACCCAGCTGTCAATCCTACTTTGATCCTTGCTGTATTAAGGAAAGGCAGTTGGGATACAGATCTCTGTTAATACTTCTGAAAATATGAAAAACAATGAAGAAATCCTGTAACTGTTTTAACAACAGTGAAGAAAACCCATTTAGAAAGTGAACCCTCAATTTCAGAGATGATGCTGGCTGGACTGGTTGCAAAGCTGTGGTAACAGTGAGCCCGACGCGACTTCCCAAAGAATGAGTCCAAGTCCTGTTGCCAACTGTGGGACTGAAATGATATATCTGTGATAATCTTACAGATAAGTCATTCAGCTGCTCATCAGTAGGAATTAGAACTTATAAGGGAGCAAAGGATGAAGAATAGAGAAAACCTAAAAGGGAAAGCAGAGAACATGTTTATAAAACAAGAGCATAGAAAAAGTAGTAATAAGGATAGATGATAGTGAAATTACCTTGTGAAACAATAAATCGAAACATACCTAAAATTATAATGCAATTTTCTGGACTAACTTACAATAACTAGATTATTTGCTCACCAGATGGTAGAGGTTAACATTATTTTCTCTTGAAGCAGTGCATGTATGAATGTGTGCCTGGCACAGTCTCCAATGTGTTTTGTCTAAATAAATATGGAAATGAAATGTTACTTTATGAGACTGATAAAGTACTAGTACAGACTATTGATGCTTAAATGAAAGATACACTATATTAACATTTTTCAACACTTACTATGGCTAGGCATACAGAATAGCAAGGGTTTTAATTATCAATTTTAAAGATATTTGAAATAATTGCTTTTTATGTGCATATTTTGGATAGTAAGGCTGCTTTTTAAGATATAATGTTAGTCTTTCTATATATATTTAGAAGCACTAGCATAGTCTAGAAAAAATCGGGAGACACTGTAATATTTTTCACACTAATTTCTTATGAAATAAATAAACTGCACAGCAATGAGTGGATTTCTCAGGGGTTGGAATCATTTTATGTGCATCCTATGTTTCTGCACCATGTATGGAATTTACTAAAGTCCACCAGCTGATACCTTGAAGCTATTTATATCTCAACTGTGTTTACCCTGTTTTTGTAAGATAAGGGCAAACAACTTGTCAGTATAAGAGTGTTACACTTATTTTCATTTTTGGCTGGCACATTAATATGGAACATTTACATGGAAGAATATCTTGAGTTATTTCTGTACATAATTTAGTGGAACTGGTGGAAAGAGCTTCTTTAAAGGTACTCCTTCTAGAAGGTGAACCTTCTTGCCTAATGGACACAGTAAGAAGGGAGGCAACAAAAAATTCAGAATGAAATGCAGATTATTTTAAAATATACTTTCCTCTAAATTCACCCTAATTATATAAGATACAATCCTCCCACATTCCGAGAGCATTAGTTGAAGTAATATTCAGTATGAGATAGAAATAAAAGAAACTACAGTAGTAATAATAAAAAAAAATCATAAGCACTCAGAAAGCAGAGGCAGGAAGGTCACTGAGCTCAAGGCTGACCTGGGCTAAGTAGTGAGTTTAGAGTCAGCTTGAACTACAAGGTGAGACCCTGTCTCCAAAAACTAAAAAATTATATATATATATATATAAAATCAGAGGGTGTTTTATGTGTCTGGAGGAAAATATCACCTTGAGAGCCTTTAATGAGTATTTCCAGGTCCTTTCTGTCCTCCCACGTGGCTTTGGTTCCTCTCTGTTTAATCACCTTCTGCGTCTCCATCCCCCTTACTAGGCAGACTCACACAAACACAGTCTATCATTATGCATCTTTGCCTCCTCCTGCTACCCTGAAGAGCATCTAGAAAGTTTTCCCAGCTTGTATATTTGTACCGTAGCTCTAGTGAGGGACTTTCATTTGGAATGTGTGCTTCTACTGACAGCCTGGTGATGGAGTCACCGCAGCTCATGTGTGCAGAATTTGAAAGTTTACATATTCTGGTTCTGACCAAGGCAGAGCTTGGAAGTTCATCAAAAGTACAGTAAGCTATATGATTCACCTGGAAACAGACCTTTCTGAGTATACTTTTCTCTGTTTTGTGAGAGCATCTACAAAGTTTTTCTAACTTGTGTATTTCTACCATATCGCTAGTGGAGACTTTCGTTTGGAATGTGTGTCCGTGTAGTTTGGACATAACTCACTCTTTCTTTCTCTCTTTCCTCTCTGCCTTCCTCCTGATCATCCAGATTATTAGCTTATTAAATGTCTTCACACCTCAGAAAACGCTGGAGGAGTTCCAGGACGTGTAAGTAACAAATTCACGGAAGGAGGGTGAGCCAGCAGTCTCGTAACTCAAGGGACAGTTGCAAAATAAAATAAAATAAGGTAGGGAGGTGAAATTCCTTGTAGTGATCACCTGGTAAGAGCTGGGATCAAATAAAAAATCCAGTCAACAGGAAGGTTCTGTGTGTGCTGTTATTTTAAAATCACAGTGCTTCCTTGTGGGCTCTGGGTTCCTGTGCTTTGTAGCTCAGTGGTGTAGGTTCTATCAGGAAAGGCTGGCTTACTTATGCATTTATTTAGTGTTCGTTGATTCTGTGCTCCTTCTAGGATGAGTCAGTTCACTTTGACAAATACCAATACGAGGGACATCGTAAAACTCACTTTATTTCCATTTGGCCCACTTGTGATTCTGTGGTAAAGGAAACTACCTAGAAATAGAGCTGCAGAAAGCAGAGCGTGGAAACAATTCAACATGTTGTTTCCTTTGCCTTTATTAGATATGGCTATTCTGAATTATTTTTTCTTATTTGTAGTCACACTATTCAAGAAAGAGTTGAGGAAGGTGAGGGAGAAGCAAGAGTTATGGAAGTAAGAATAGGGGAGTGTGAGTCACATGTGTACTGCTGGTGACAGAGATGGTGACAGAGTCACTATAGCTCATGTGTGCAGAATTTGGAAGTTTACATATTCTGGTTCTGACCAAGGCAGAGCTTGGAAGTTCATCAACAGTACAGGTCTAGTAAGGAAATCTAACTTGACTGACAGGTTATGCTGGCCCTGTGAGGTGGAGCTGACACTGTGGGTTTACCTTCCAGTTACTTAGTAATGGAATTGATGGACGCGAACCTGTGTCAGGTGATTCAGATGGAATTAGACCACGAACGGATGTCCTACCTGCTATACCAGATGTTGTGCGGCATCAAACATCTGCACTCTGCTGGGATTATTCACAGGGTAAAGACATTTACTA